>JAJHPJ010000033.1:0-63658 GCA_026724395.1 Theileria sp. buffalo | reverse complement strand
TATGATATTATTATACTTTTAATTTATAATAATTTCTTATTTATAATATTCAATAAATTTTATAAAAAATAAATATTACATATTTTATTATATTATTTATATATAAAATATACATAATGTTTATTTGATTTTTTTGATAATTTAATATTTTATATTTTTCATTTATTATTTAATTATTACTCATAAGTCTAATATATTTTTATATTAATTATTTAATTTTTAATTTCGTTTTTCTTTTAATACGTATTAATATTTTTTTTTAATATAAATATTTATATTTTATTATATATTTATTATTTTTATATTAATTTTATACATTTATTTTGTTTTTATTCTATTAAATTTTTATATATAAATTTTTTTATTTTTATTTTATTAAATTTTTATATATAAATTTTATTAGTTGTTTATTTATTATTTAATTAATTTTATATATTATTTATTAATTTTTACGATAGGTTTTAAATTTAAATTTTTTTATTTTTTTTAAAAAAAAGGTGGCATAAATTTTATATATGTGTAATAAAATGAAATTGATCTTTTTAATTAAATTTTAGTTTTTAAAGCTAGTTGAACAATTGAATTAATCTTTTCACATTCTCCATGTTTAATTCCTAGACAACTTATATTGTTGAAATGTAAACATGTAATCTTTGTGTTTGTTAAAAGGCTCAAGTAATCAATCTTTTTTGTTCGACATATTAAGGGAATGTGTCTAATTATAGTTGTAGATCTAAATAAAATAATTGAGTTATTATATTACATTTTTGGTCTAAAGAGGATGACCAATGAAATGGGATCATTGTTTTCTATGGCCTTTGTGATGTCGTTTACACCAAACAATATTTGTTTTTTAATAGTTGATTCATTTAACTCAGAAACGACCCTAATTAATTAGTTTAGTATATTGAGATACCTCGAAAAATATGATATAATTTCTTCTTCTGTTTCAGGACTTGGTGTGTTCCTAATAACAATTACAAAACAAATTAATACCAATAGTAATTTTCAAATAAACTGATTCTGTATTTAGACATATTTGGAAACTTAATAAGATTAATGTCTCATATTATGAAGTTGTCTGCTGGGTAAAATATCCATTGAGCAGGTTCCTAATAAAGTATTAAAAAATATTTATTGTACCTTCTTCCCTGTGTTTGTTAACCAAGTCCAGAAAGTCTTGAGTGCATGATAGTTCTGTTCTATAATATTGGTACCTAATTATTAAGGTTAAAAATTAAAAATAATTACTTGCAGCGTGGATCTTCTTCGCCTAATTCACGACAACATCTACAGTACAAAGTATATCGTAGTTTACAATAGTTGAAATTATTCGCTTGAAGACAACGTGGATCCTATGTGTTAAAATTATCAAATATTTAAATTAATACTCCTGCATGTGGATTATCTAATGTGTAATCGTCGTATGATTCCCAAAATTGTAAATCCTTAGGAGAATTTACACTTTTGTTCCTAGAAAACATTACTATGTGATTTATGGAAAGTTAAAAAATATGGATATGAAAAGGATAATTCCTAATTAATTTAATAATCATTGATTTTTATCTATGGGGAACATCCAAATTCGTTTTAAAGATAAAATACTTGATTTAGAATTTTAATTAAATTTTTAAATGAAACTGAATTAAAATTTTTAATACTGGACTACTTAGTAAATTTATATATTATAATTTTTAATCATCAAAATTTATACATAGCTAAAATACTCGACACATCTTCATATTTACTTATCACCGTTTATTATAATTTTACACATTTCCGTTTAAAAAAATCATATTTATTAATTTAATTTCAATTATATTATTCATCTTGTATAAATTTAATCCGGAATCTCAATAATTGTTATAATCATCATAAATCACAACCTATGATTTATTTATTTATATTTTAAAATTTTAGTTATTTATTACATTTTTTAATACAATATTCATTGCTTTCATTCATTCTGTTGGATTATAATACACTTCAAATTTTATATCATTTTGTGTGTTGATTATTTGCCTAAATTCGTATATTTTTATCCATATCGTGTATATTCTAATAATGTTCTATGTACTTGTATCATATTGTCTTCCTTCCAAATATTTTTTTTAACTTTTTTTTATCATTTTTCTTTCCAAACCTATTTCAAGTTACTTTAGCATTTAAATTTACCAAAGACCATGGAAACTTTGTAATTTTTGATATACCAAATAATAAAACCCATGGAAATTTCTTTATTGAAATGGTTTCTTCGAGGAAGGTTCAGTCCTTTGCTAATAGGTCCCGAAGAAGCAAATCAAAAATATCTCCTACTACTCCTAAGAGCAGTTTAACAAAAAAAACGTTTAAGAGGAAGGTCAAAGGTCAGGAAGAAGAGGCTAAGACTGAGGAAATTGTTAAGAAAAATCAACTACTGGAAAATTTTGGAGTTGATTTAGGTGATTTTGGACAAGATTTATACGAGTGGTTGTGGCCAAAAAATGATTCTTCAGATAATAAGGTTTGTATTTTAGTTAACAAAACTCTTTAGGCCACTGAAAAGCTTGAATTAATGAAAATGGATAATAGATTTTTGCAAAGTAGGTTCGTATCAGAAGCTGGAAAAAAGACTAACTGTCAATATAACAAGTATCTTCACGCATATTTACTCCATAACTACGGTGTGTTTGTCTTATAATTAAAATCTTTAGCTTCTGAAAGATTTGTTGACATTTATAAAAGGCTAGCATTTCACATGAGAATAAGTCCACGTATCTTATTTCGTGAAATTGGAGCGATAACTGGCAAGTTCGGAATAAATATCTTGGACCCCAATGGTATCCTATATTCTTCCATTTATATATTTTATATTACCTTATATTCTGATGTATTTGATGAATAATTCCGTAGATGATGAAAAGGGAAAAGAAATAAAACCAGGAATACTGGGCCTGAGGAGAATCAAATTTGAAGTTTATTCACTTATAGGAGCTAAACTATTAAGATATACGATGTTGTTTCTGCTTCGTTACATTAGACTTGGAATGCCAAATGAAATCAAAATCAGATATTTGACTGATTTGATGAAGAAAGAATACATGTCAATTGCATGCACTATGCCTTGTAACCAAATTGAATTTGGAGATAACAAAAACGATCCTCTTAATCAAACATACCCAATTAGAAATTCATTTGAGACCATGGGATATCCATATTCAGACCAATTATTCTATTCTGAGTCTGATGTAGAAGGATTGTGGTCACCTTCGAAACTCGTCGATCCTAAGGTCTTCAATCGTCTAACCAAAAAGAATAGATCCAAATTACTTTGTGTTGCAGCTTCTTTACATCCTGAATATGCTTTGCAAATTGTCAAAAACGTTGCATTTGCCGCTAGTTATAAGTCTGAAAGGGAGTTATTGACCAATTTTTGTCTGAATTCTAGCTTTACATCTAGGGGGTCAAGGTCCTTTATTTCAAAGCTCAAAGAGGAACGTTTAGCAGATGAAAAGTTAAGACTTGCTGCGAAACTATATAAACAGTCGCAGCTTCCTACTTCTCTCAAATCTGCTATGGATACTTTGGTTCAAGTACCCTATATTTCAGGGTTAGTTAAAAGACATCTGGAATCTGGCCGTAAAATCATGTCTTTGAAAAGGGCTAGAATGATACTAAAGCGTGTTAGATCTGAAGTCGAACTTCTTCCTGAGGATATGGTTCTTTGGGATATTTTGAAGGATTTGATTTCTAGAAAGGTTCTAAATGCTCCTTCTCGATTGTACAAACAAGTTGCTAAACAGATTTTACCACTCAAAAATTATCTGAGCCCTACCTTGAAGCAGGAAATTGAGAATAGAGGCGTTGATCCAACAAAACTCTATGAACATACTAATGGATTGCCTGAAGATTTAGAATCTATCCCTTGGGAAGATAGGGTTGATTTGGCTAGAAAAATCAGGAAAAATGTAAAGGATATTTGGCTTGAGAATCGTCAACACTCCTTTGAAGAAACTGGAATTCGGTTAGTTGATGCTCTTTCTGCTACTGCTGGATACAAGGATATCAATAATGTTCTAACCATCGTATCAATGCTGTCAAAACCTCCTGCGACCAAGGTTGAAAAGTTCTCAAGACAGCCTGGACCTGAATTTGAGCATTCTCCAAAACTAGAGTTTAAGGATTTTAAAAATCAAATAATGTAACATAACAAACACTAAATTTATTATACAATTGTGGATGTATACATAATATAGATACTATACCTATACTACTACTGTACTACACTTGGTACTATACATAGACAATATACACAATTATGTATATACATGTACATATACACCACATATAGTATAGTATGTTTATAATAGTATATTAAGAGTTTAACCATGGATGTGATAGAATATCTTTTAATTTAATCCTTTTATCATGTTCTTTGTGTAACATATGACTTAAGAGTAACTTGAGTTCTTGGGAGACTTCACGAAATGAGTGAAATGCAAGTGTGGTTTCAAGAATATTTATCAGCATTTCTATACCATTGTTCCCAAAATAGGGTAGTTTTCCATATATCATACAGTAAAGAGTAACACCTAGTGAAAAAACATCTCTTTCAGAAGCAGGAATTGAACCTTCAACGTACCTTAGACTTTCTGGACTAGTGAAGGAAGTGGTTCCTTCAGAGTCGAAAATAACCAAATTTCCAGACTCCTCTTCAGCCAGACTAGCAACTCCAAAATCACTGACAATTACAATATTCTTATCTTGATCACAATGAAGTGGTACGTTGGGGGATTTTTCATCTTCTTTACAAATAAAGTTGCGATTCACCTTGTAATTTAAATTTGTAGGCTCCTCAATAAAGTAATCTAACAAGTTTCTGGAGTCGAGTTGTGATTTTTTAGAAAGCTCAGAAGCAAATAACCATGAATTTTTACCGATGTTGAATTCACCCTTCCTACTTTTAAAATAATTTAAATCAACCAGAGTGTCGCAATCATCCCACATCATGTAAAAAAAATCAAACTGATCTGAATAGCAATAAGGGAAACCATGTGAAACTATGTCGCTGGGGAAAGAACCAGATATTTCATCAACTCTATAGGTGAGGATCTCACTGCAGTTCAGTCCTCCCAGTTGTTCAAACATTTCATCAATGTTAAACTTTGAAGGGTCAAAACCTACCAATTCATCAGTAAAGGAAGAGGAAGAATAACTTTCTTCAGGTGATCCAATTGGTTCAAACATTGTAGAGTCAACATCTGGCAATAGTAAATTATCTGGTTTAATATCCTTGTGAATTACTCCATTTTCATGGAAATACTGAACAGTATGTACTAGTTGTTTCATAATCAATTTAGCGTATTCCTCTTTATAAAGGTATTTGTTCCCGGAATTATCTGAGTATGGTACACGATAAGTATTTGAAAAGTAATCATAGTACATAAGTTGATAATGGTGATATGACATGATGAAAAAAATCATATCACCCTCTAAATCAACTATGATTTCCTTAACTTTAGATACACCTGAGCATGACTGTAGAGAGGAGTGATATATAATTTCATCTATAACCTTGTCAAGCATTGTTATAACTTCAGTGTCATCTCTGAAAAACCTAACTGACCTTTCCTTCCTGCAAGCCGTTATATAGTATATTTTAATGCAAAAAAACTTATTTTCGATAATATCAAAACACCTCCACAATGTGGAATTTGATGTTTCCGCTATCCTTTTTTGGATAAAATATTGATTTAAGGCCCTTCCTTCAAAACAACTTTCAACTTTTGATGGGCTTGTGTCCAGGCCATTTTCACAATTGGATAAACACAGTAGTATCGGTCTCCAGTATATACATTTCTCAGTCACTTTTATATTACTTTGCGATAATCTTTGAATCAAAAGAGCTGAGAACCTAGACATTTTAAGAAAAAGATGTCTGAGAAGAAAGATAATCAGTAGATCTGAGGCACATTTATGTTCAGGACTGAACCTTCAAAAAAATAGTTTAATTGTAAATTAAATTACAAATATTTGTTATTTCTCAATAAAAACAATGGTTTGAAGGTTGAGAATCCAAAATTAAATCAAAGAATTGATAAGAGTTTCGAAAAAACTTTACACATTTCCAAAATGTACAAACTTCTAGGAAGGTGTTGTAGAAAATATGTTAATGAAAAGAAAATTAGATTAAAGAAGTAAAAAATTATGTTTTTAGGTAAAATACTCCAAATTTATAAACACATTTTAAAATTAAATCAAGATCAAAACATGTTATAATTATGGATGAATAAAATGATTTAAAAGGTGAATATAATTTAAAATATAAATATATTGTGGATAACTAATAAAAAATAAAGTTGCTAAATGAAAATAAAATATTAAATAGTGTTTTATAAATGAAATTTTAAAATTTTTTATTGAATTTTATAAGGGGACGGTTATCCCGAATTAATATACATTTATAACATCATATTTCTTGTTTAGTTGAAAAATAGTGAGGATTCCTAGTTTAAAATCATTGAAAGGTGTGAATGTGATAAAATGTTACACCACATATTTTTTACATTGTTGTTTTGGAAATCATTAGATATCTTTTCTTAATTTTACGAACTGTTTGGTAGTTTATTCACATGTTATTTTTAAATTAGAATTTTTAATCGTAGGTGCCCATGGTTTTTTTCAGGGACGTGCATCACTTACGACAAGTTTGTAAAAATTTGACCAACAGTTTTACTGATAAGAGGCTCCAGGATTTCTTTTTTCACCGCTCTTATCGCCTTTGGTTCAATGATCCCACTCAATATGTGTACTATTTCTTGAGTTACGCAACCATTGGTGTTACACTTGTTGTTTGTTTCCACCACCTTATGGGAAATCCAGACGTTACGTTTGTTTGATTAATCTTTAATAATGATTTAGTGGAAGGACTAGGCATCTTCGGTATCAAATGCCTGATAGACACATGCTTCATTCTCATGCTATTCCATTTTTTAATCATACCTTGAGGTATTTAATGTGTGTTTTAGTTATTATTTCAGGAATTTCTCTCAAAAATTTACTGCTTCTCTCGTTGATAATGAACACGATTTCACACAAGATAATGAATATGGTAAATTTTTTCTTGAGTTAAATGGACTTTAGCGTTTCGACAAAAACGACAAAAACACTATGGAAGGTTCCCCTTCATCTTTAGCCTCCCTAGATACTTTGTGGACGCACCCGGATACGAAAATACATTACACAAAAACGTTGAAAAACGTTATCAAGTATTATTTTATTCAGTTGTCAATGATGATCCAATTATTTCATTTTTATTTATTAATTTAGGAAATGGGCTACTACTCTACTTAAATTTAATACTTTAAAACTTAATGTTCATTAACTTTATTTTATATAAAAATGTATCTTTTATTTTAAACATTTATGATTTAAATTGGGTTGATCTAATTCTTTAATTGTAAAAGTATCATTGAGTATTCATCTTAGGTTCATTGAATGAATTTGGGTATAATTTCTGGCCAGAAATAAAGTTCGGGCTGGATCTGTACTGCGGAATTGAGGAGTAACTTAAGTCTTGAATGTCGAAATTGAAATTTTGATCAAAAAAATTATTAGTATTAACATTTGAATACCCTTCATGTAGTTTATTATTTTGAATCAAGCTGTATCCTTGCCTAATATCAGGATAAGGATGTGTAATCTTGTTCCTTAGATGAGAGTGATCATCTTTGGGGTAAGGCCCCTTAAACCCACAAGGCTTTAAAGCAAGAGTTGAATTAAGAAAATTATGAGAATTATTTAAAAATTTTTGATTTGGACGAGAATTTAAATAAGTGTTCTAAACCAATATTAAACAGTTAAAGGGTTGAGTGAGTAAAGGAATTTGTATTAATAAAAAATGAATAGAAATGTTTTAAAATACTGATAGGTCATTTTGAGTTTCCATCATGGGTTTGAGATCCTCGGGTGTTAGTAGGTCATATAGAAAATTGTAAATGCTGCTGTTAAAAATAGCAGTTTTTATGTCTTGTCGCTAGAGATTAATAAATAAAAGGTAAACTAACCTGTAATGTACACCTTTTAGTTAACTGAGTACAGTTCCATGATTGCAAAGTCAGGTCCCTTATTAACATTTCGCAAGCCTTGGCTAGTATAACAGGAGCATCAGAAGATATCATCTGATAGCAGAGATTAACATTTTGAACTTACACCCTGATGTTCAGTTTCCTTCATTATCTTTTTCACCCTAGCCACGGGAAGATGACTCCCCTTAACAGCATCCGAATCATCACCTAAGAAGAATTTTAATGGTTGAATAGTATATTAAAACATACTCAAATTTGATAGTTTAACCTCAACAGGATCAGGATTAGGGATTTTTGATGTATCTTCACCTTCCATGATATGTATTTTAACTATATCAAACTGATTTTAAAAAAATCTATGAATAATAAAAAATAATACCAAATGTTAGATTCACTTGTGTTTGGTTGCAGAATAACATGGAAATCTTATGAATTTTAAAAACAAAAAAGATTCATAATTAGAATCAAACTCGGTCATTTTAAGAATCTTTTGTTCATTATTTAAGTATAATTATTTATGATTCGCACAACAAAAACAGTTTACTCGAACTGAGGGCAGAAAAAACTTTTTAAAATTAATTAAAAACTTTCCTAAACCATAATTGAATTCAATAAATATAAATTATCTGTAATTAAAGTGCATTTTGTTGATTTATATATTTGAGATTCTTATCATCTTTTCCTATTTTGCCTGTTTAAATTAAGAAAATGGTCAACATTTGGAATGATTATTTAAAAATAATTAATGTGTAAAATTAAAATAAATAAACATATTAATTCTTCTTTCGTTTTCGAGTTTTAAAACTGATATTCGTGTGTAACTTTTTTCAGGAAAAAAAATATTAGATGATTATAATTCCTGAGTTAATTCATTAAATTTAAAATAATAAAATTTATTTTATCAAATTTTTGGTATATTTATACTATCATTTGAGTGTAATCTGTCATAGTCAGAACCAGGATTCCACAGCTGAGTTGTTCACACATTTGTGTGAAAACATTCTAATTTTATTAACTTTTTAATTAATAAAAATTAAGAAAGTTGTTTTACTATTATATCTTTAATATCGTTGTTTGCAACTTTATTTTTAATCGTTGAAAAATCGTACTTAATTATTATTTGTTTTTGTTAAATTAAATTAATAGATAAAAATAATATAAATATATTCCACATTAATTATTTAAAGCACTGTTAATTGTATGTATAATATGTATATTAGTTAATTTCTCGAAAATCTTATAGACTGGAATCTTTACTATTTATGTGTAAAATTAACCTAAACTAGATGTTAAATGTAACTGATTACGTAACAAGTCCCTACGAATTGAGGATTCCATGGGACAGCTTCCTCCTGAAGTACCAACTCCGTCATAATTTTTTCTTTAAAGGTTATTTAAGGGACAAATAACTTTATTTTAGGAAAATCTGAAGAAAATATAGATAATGAAGTGACCGAGGAAGATGAACTGAAGTATATTGAAACTGAGGATGCTGGTACTTTTACCTGGTGCCTCAGAAACTGCAAGAGAATTTGTGAGACTTCAGAGAATCTCTCACCAGTTTCACTTATGAACCAGATTCTGACCTTATTAAAAGAAGATAACTCAGAAATTATTGCTTCAGTCTTGTGTGATACTTTGGGCTTCAATAACCTCAACTTTATCTCAAAACTTATAACATTTCGGCAGAATTTAACCAGGCAGTGGCAATCAATGTTGGATAAACTGTGTACAAAAATCCGTTATAACAAGTTAGATGACGCTAATTATGAAAGACTCAACAGAGCAGTTCTACAGAAAACTGGAAAAGATCTTAAGAGTCAAAAGAAAAGACTTGAAATTTTACTTTCTCAAATACCTCCTCAGGACTTGTTTTGCCTAATTGGACTTGATTTCAAGTCAGAAAAGAAATTTACTGCAGTGACATTTCCAAAACAATTAAGTCTGAACTTAATTAAAGAAGATAATGAAATTTATGAAAAACTTACCATACCACCTTCTGAAAATAGAATTGTTCCGGTATTTTTCATACACTTCAAACTTTTACTATTAAATATATACCGATAGATACTTTCATGATGTATACTAATCCTATTTATACTGTTATATAAGGTTATATAAAAATTATTAGAGTGAAGATGATTTAATACCTATTTCAACATTACCTGAATGGGCTCAAAAGGCTTTTGTTGGTATTGAAAAATTAAACTTAATTCAGTCTAAAGTATTCAATTCCGCGTTTAGCACACAACAAAATCTTCTGATATCTGCACCAACAGGTTGTGGAAAGACAAATGTGGGACTTTTATGCCTGTTACAAAACTATCGTGAGTATTTTGAACAAGGGAAGAAGTGTGGAAAGGTGATATATATTTCACCCATGAAAGCTTTGGCTTCAGAAATTGTTGAAAAGTACTCTAAAGCACTTTCAGGCTCAGGCCTTGTGGTAAGAGAAGTTACAGGTGATTTTCAAGTTCCAAAGAGTGAATTGGAGGAGATTGATGTTTTGGTCACAACACCCGAAAAGTGTGACGTGGTCACCAGAAACTCATTTTCTACAGCCACTCAGTCTGATGATTCATTTCTAACCAGAGTCAATCTCATTATTTTCGATGAAATTCATCTTCTAAATGATGAAAGAGGACCAGTGATTGAATCCATCGCAGCCAGATTTTTCAGGTAAATCTTATCAAATTTTATAAATATAATACTACTAATACTATTTTAATATGTATAGTATTATGATAATATTAATGGTATGAATGAATTTTGTTAGACTAATTGAGTGGACACAAGTGACCAGAAGAGTTGTTGGAATGTCAGCCACACTACCAAATTATGAAGATATAGCAAC
This sequence comes from Theileria sp. buffalo, assembly GCA_026724395.1. Classification (NCBI taxonomy): domain Eukaryota; phylum Apicomplexa; class Aconoidasida; order Piroplasmida; family Theileriidae; genus Theileria; species Theileria sp. buffalo. The sequence goes on along the minus strand of JAJHPJ010000033.1, from coordinate 52,738 downwards.
TTTCTTGAGAGTGCCTCCAGAGCATACTTATTACTTTGGCCGAGAATATAGGCATGTTCCACTTCAACAAATTTTCTACGGGTATTATACTGTAGCTATTATACTATATAACTATACACTACTAGTACTATACACTATGTATGTATAGTAATATGAGTATTATAGTATATATTATACACTTTGTTCTAACATGATTATAGGATAAAAAATGATGATATTTATAAGAATAACATGTTAATGATATGTTTTGATCATATTGTGGAGACTCTGGATAGTGGTAAACAGTGCATGGTGTTTGTTCACTCGAGGAATGAGACGTTTACAACCGCAAATAGAATTGTGGAAATGGTTAACCGAAGTGAAAAATCTGAGCTTTTTCAGCCAGATTTGACCCAAGTTAAGAGATTTTCAGCGCAATTAATGAGACGTAATAACCTTAAACTCTTGTCAGATTACTCAATATCAATACATCATGCAGGTGAACCAACTAACCTAACTATAACAATACATATATACATTTAATACTAATAATAATAATTCCTATAGGATTGAGTAAATCTGATAGAGATTTAGTGGAAGAAATGTTTAAAAGTGGATTAATAAAGGTGTTGGTGTGTACGTCAACACTTGCCTGGGGAGTTAATTTGCCAGCCCACTCGGTGATAATCAAGGGTACATTTATTGGAGGCGTTGGAGTTGATAGAAACATTAACAATTTGGAGTTGAACCAGATAATGGGAAGAGCAGGAAGACCTCAGTTTGATGTTGAAGGGAAGGGTATTTTATTAACTGACCATAAAAATCTGTACAGTTACGTTAGAATGCAGACTGAAAGAGTACCCATAGAATCTCAGTTACATATGAATTTGGAAAATTTTCTAAACGCAGAAATTGCAATAGGCTCAATAAATAATGACACTGACGCTCTATTATGGTTACAGTATACATATCTTTTTGTTAGGATGGTTAAAAATCCGTTGTTCTACGGGATTAATGGTGATGATGAGGACACACTACTCAAGTACAGACATGAGATAATAAAAAACGCCGCTAAAAATTTGAATAAGTCCAAGTTGATTAGATATTCATCTAAAACAGGTGACTTTTCTTCAACTGATTTGGGTAGAATAGCAGCCAGATATTACGTAGACTATGAAACTACGCATAATTTCGCATCCTCAATAAATCCTCTTTTGTATTACCAGGACGGAATTATGATGGATAGATATGCTAACAGTAGAGCTGACCTGATTAACCATGAGTTTATACTTGATAAGCTCAGTGAATGCAGGGAATTTGAGTCTATATTATATAGGAATGAAGAATACGATGAGTTGTTAGATTTGATGAATTCACCTCTAGTTATATATAAACCAAAGGGTGGAATAAATCACATTAAAAACAAGGTTAGTGTTCTTATCCAGGCCTATATTGCGAAGTTATTTATCAAAACCTCGAGTTTAGTTACTGACATGAACTTTATTGTTCAAAATATTCCAAGACTTGCTAGGGCCTACTTTGAAATTTCAATGTGTGAAACTGTTTGTGGGCCTCCCGTTGAACATATCCATGACTGGGTTATAATACTTGAAAGGCAGATTTTTAACAGGAATATTCTCTCAAATTTCACCTCTCCCATGAACAACCTTTCACCCTCAAAAGACCTTGGACTACTTTCTACAAGTTTAGTTGATAGATTCAACAGGTTTAAACTTGAGGATATTATAAATTTCAGTTACCAAGAAGTTTTAGATATTGTGCGATCAAAACAAGATGCTTCAACAATTTCCAAGTATATCAAGTACATTCCATACCCTGAGGTTAAACTTTATAATCAACCAATTACTGACAAGATTACAAAGTTAACCGTCTCAGTTGAGATAAAAAACGAGTGGAGTAAGAGATGGAATGGTTCTAGTGAATCTTTTTATGTATGGGTTTGCACCAGTTCTCGATTACTTTCACAGTCTCAAGTCAGTTTTTCGGCTAATGGTGTTCAATTCGTTGAGTTTTTTGTCCCTATCCATAACAGGAATGAGCCTTTTTGTGTTAAAATATTCTCAAGTAATTGGCTTGGATTAAGTTTCGAAATTTCAACAAAGCTTCAAACTCCAGGTGAAGGTTTTTGCTCAGCTGACAAATATACTCCACTACTGAAACTTAACCCATTACCTACAAGTGTGTTGAAACAGTATAACGTCTATAATTTTCCCTATTTTAATCCTCTTCAGACCCAGGTTTTTCATAAGGCTTTCATGACAGATGAGAGTCTTGTGGTTGCTGCACCCACTGGTTCTGGGAAAACTCTTGTCGCTGAACTGGGTCTGTTCAGGCTATTTGACAAATTTCCTGATAAAATAGCTGTCTACATTGCTCCTCTCAAGGCTCTTGCACATGAACGATTTAAGGATTGGTGTAAGAAATTACATTTTAAAAACATACTCCAACTTACTGGAGATACATCTTCTAACAATTTGGATAGCCAAGTGACTGGTGAGAGAGATGAATTGGAAAAATATGACATTGTAATAACAACTCCTGAGAAATGGGATGGTATTTCTAGACATTGGAGGAGGAGAAAACTTGTTACCAAAGTTGGCCTAATTATTATTGATGAACTACACTTGTTAGGTGAATCCAGAGGCGCCATTATAGAATCTATCATATCAAGACAATATACCATTAATCATTCTACAGGTTAATTTTAACACAACTTATATCATTTTTAGGCGTTAAAGTTAGATATATTTGTCTGAGTACTTCATTGTCGAATTTGAATGAAATCGCCGAGTGGATGAATATACCAAATGTCTATAACTTTTCACCAGCTGTTAGACCAGTTAAATGTAATTTATTCATCGATGGATTTTCCATAAAGGCATACTGTCCCAGAATGAATTCAATGAATAAACCTTGTTTTGATACCATTATAAGACATGACCACAGTTCAAATGTTCTTATATTTGTTTCATCTAGGAGACAAACCAGAATGACTGCACAAGACCTTGTTGGATTACTACAATTTCATAACATTTCCTTCTCAAACACTAATGATAATTACTACTTCGATGATGAATGGTTAAATACTTTTGTTCCTCATGGGATAGGAATACATCATGCAGGTATTGATTATACTAGTTCCTTAAGGAAACATATAATTTAAACTATTTATATATTATTAACAATAAATTAATTCTATTATTATTACTTTATACATTTTAAACACTAAAAAAAATTCTGTTGTCACGAGTTTACACTGGTGATCATGGTTATATATTTTTGTTGTCCCGAGTTTACACTTTCCCCACTATTATAATTACGGTTAATAATAGTTAATACTATAGTATGTATAGTATATTATATGTGTAGGATTGAGTACTAAGGATAGAGAACTGGTACAGGACTTGTTTTTAAATGGTAGGCTTAAAGTGTTAATTGCAACATCAACACTTGCATGGGGAGTTAACCTACCCGCAAAAATAGTCATCATCAAAGTATTAATTACTTAGTCTCTTATATATTTAGTTATTCAACACCCATATCTAGTTTAAACTTATTGTATGAGTAGGGAACTGAGTTTTATGATGGTAGAGTTAAAAAGTATATTGACTATTCTGCAACGGATATAATACAGGTGAGACTTGATTAGGTTGGATTAAACAATTTTCAGATGGTTGGAAGAGCTGGAAGGAATATTTATGATGGTGAGGCTTACGCTTATGTGTTTACTGAGACTAGAAAAGTTGGTTTTTATAAGGCGTTTATGTTCACTCCTTTCCCAACAGAGTCCTTCTTCTTGGAGAAAATCAATGATTGCTTAAATTCTGAAATTGCCACAGGCTCTGTTACAACGAAAAAAGGCGCTCTTGACTATCTCTCCCGTACTTTTCTCTACAAAAGACTCAAATCAAATCCCAAATACTACACACAATCACCGAATCTACGTACTTTACAACAATCATTATACTATCAGTAGTTATTATATTACTGTACTATTACCATATTATTATGATATTATTATGATATATTGTAGTATATGAGGAAAGGGGAGATGTATTAAATGATGGAAGTAATTTGTTGAATTTTGTAAAGTTGAGTGGTGTTGACGGAACTAAGTTGGAGGACATTTGTGAGGCTATAGTTAACAATGCAATTTCAAGTTTGGTTAAATTGGGGTGCATTTCACTCGAATACCCTGAGGATGAACTTAAAATAATAGAACATGGACTCTTAGTTCCAACATTAAATGGGATTTTTGCTTCTCAGTACTACGTAAACTGTAAAACGGTTCATGAGTTTTCTAGTATTGACTTTTCAGATAACCTTGGCTTCTATGAAATAGCTAGAATATTGTCAAACGCAACTGAGTTTAACTTAGTGCCTCTGAGACATAATGAAGATGTTTATAATGTTCAACTTTCTAATTTGTGTCCAAGTAAAATAACTGAATCTGAAGCTTCAGACCCTAATGCGAAGACCTTTTTACTGTTCCAAGCGAGACTATTTAACTTAAAACTGCCAGTATTTGACTATAACAATGATACCAAATCAATTCTGGATCAGTTACCAAGAATCATTCAGGTTTCTTTAATTCAACTAATTATATTTCAGTGTTTACTGGACATTTTCATCATTAATCGGAACTTCAAAAATGTGGAATATTTACTATTACTATACAAGTGTCTTCACTTGGGTCTCAACCCCTTAAATTTACAACTAGTACCTGAAGTCAACTACGAAATTAGTGTCAAAGTTAACGGTATTTCCAAACCTAAAGGTTCATTTACTTTATTTATTTTCAAATATTCTTAAATTATACTTAATCAATACAATCCTCTGATTTTTACGAATAAAATTTATTACTAAAATTATATAATTTTTTATAGGAGGAAAGTATACAGTCTCAAGTGATGTTGTCAATTTGACTGTTATGTTGGATGAAATTAATAAAACTAATGAGTTTCACTATTTATTTCTGGTAAATCACTCTACAAATGTCATTTACGGTTACAAAAAGGTTTATAAACAGTCTATTCACACATTCAAGTATGTTTTAATATTTTTCATATTTTCAGACTACGTATCGACAAAGGCAGTAATCTGACTTTACTTTTAATCTTATCATGTCCAACTCTTTTATCATATGATCAACAAATGATCTTAAACATTAACAATAAATCCACTTAATATATTATATATACTATGTATATATGTATATTGTACTATGTATATTATACTTTGTATAGTAGTATGAATAGGATAGAATTATTTTAACAGTAAATTAGGATTAAAATAAAGTCGATTTATATCATAATTAACTCTCTTCATTATGAACTTAAAAATTGCCAATGGTTAATAATATAAATCACTACATCTAATATACACTTAGTATACTACATACTATACACACTATACATACGGACCATATATAGTATAGTATGTATGTTAGAACAAATAACCTAAAATCTCCACTAAATCACACTCCTACACATTTTACTGTATTATACATATTCTATATTTATATTATCATACTTATTAAAAGTAGTAACTTGTGTTGGGAAAAGTGTTAACTCGTGACAACAAAAATCAAACTATATATAATCACTATGAATATAATATATATTAAAAAGTTATATTAAGATTTCTTTAAAATGAGTATTTTTTTAATTTTTTTATCATGTGAATTGAATTTACAGATCCAGAATATTTGTGTACAAATGTACAAAAGAAACAGGAAATAGAAATTAAAATAACCTGAAAATTTATCTCTAAAAAAACAAATAAACTCATTTAAAATCAATAGAGCGTTGGTATACTTGTCATAGTTGTCCATATATAACAAGTCATCACTTTGTTCTAGTGGTATGTTGTTGAACGAGTGATCAGGTTGAATACACTTACAGCCATAATTTGCAATGGATTTTGTAAGTTTTGGTTTATTAAAGAGTTTATAAAATTTACTTAATTTACATAGGAACAAGTATCTTTTAAATGACTTCCTATCAGAAGTACAATTTGTTAATTTACAGAGACTTTTTTTCAATCGTAAGAGATCTCTATTTTTAATGTACAAATAACCCGTTTCATAACAATTATACCGTTTTATTCTTTTATAGTAATATTCACTTTTTCTTAATGAATTCTTAAGACCAGTAACATCTCTTACAACTAGTTTATATTTCCTTATATCCAATACTTTCAATATCACTTCAAACTCATAATTCAATTCACGCTCCAATTCTCCCTGAAACACATTTGACAGAGTTACTACCGTATTAACTATGTAATTAAATTATAAATTGATTACCTGTTGATTGGAATACAATTGTCTTTTGATGTAAAAGTTGAGTAGATTTTCAACTTGATAAATTTTATTGGAAAGTTTATTGGTTAGGAATTCGAGAGATTTAATACGTTCAGATAACTTTAAGAGTACATGTTTGTGTGTTTTAGAATCAGTTGACTTTGTGTTTTCATCCTGTTGGTAAAAGCTACGATGTTTAAACTTTTCCTTTTCATCAAATTGGGCCTTTTTACCATATCTTTTTGACATTTTTAGCCTGTTGAGGTTTTCTTTATACCTGGTGATCTTTGACAAGAAATCAAATCTATACAAAGAAGTGTTTGACTTGATCAGTTCCTTATCAAGTTTTTGATTTGATGAGTCTATATCAAGGGGAAAATAAGTGGAGTAACTAGATGTCATATTAATATACAACTTATTATCGATCACAGTCACAGTTGATATATACTTATCCTTAACCTTATAGTCAAATCTTTTAACTAGACTTTCATCATCAATTGTTAATCCTTTAAATTTGGGGACTGACATTATACTAATTCTATTGTCAACGTAAAAGAAATATAATTTGTCCTTCAAATTGTGATTCATTGAACCAGTTCCGGACTTGAACCCATGGATCCTATAACCTTCAGTAAATTGAGTAAAAAGAAGAGTAGAAAATGACTTTAGATTAAAGTAGAAATAACATTTGAACTTAGAAATTAGACCTATAGACTCTGTACATACTAGAATTGGGACTTCCTTGATTCCTACATCGTTCATTATCCCACTTATAACATGCCTTTTATTCTTGAAAAAGTAAAAAATAACACTTTCAAACCAAAGATGTCTTGAGGGAAGTCTAACACGATCTAAAATGTTCGAGTAATATACAGAATACTTGTCCAAAAGTAGGTTAGTCATGAACCTGTTACAGTCAAATTGGAACAGTAAATTTGTACCACAGTATTTTTTCAACTTTCCAATCTTCAATAATCTGTAAATTAACTTTTTATTATATAAATTTCTATCTTTCCTCAGTGCTAATTTCATCAGAAACTTGTAAAATGAGTTTACAATAACGTTCTTTATATCATATACAAAGGTTGGGTTAAGTACTTCTGAAGTCTTTGCAAAACACTTTAAATCTGACAATTTTTTCATTGGATATTCATACAGTGGACTTAATTCACAAACTTCTCTCTCTACTGGTTTCTCCCTCTTAGTAGTAAAAACAACACTATCAACTGACTTATCAGTATCGACTGTGTTCAACTGTTTATTCACAGCAGAACCACCAACTATGTTATCCGTAGTATTATCAGTGGTTTCATATGTTATTGCTGGATATCCCGTAACGTTTGGCTGAGTGAAATTGTAAAGAGAACTGTCGTCAGAAATTTCAGTTTCCAAATATTCTACAGCAGTGATACCATAGACCATCATCCTGGTTATTGAGCAATAGTAGTTTAACTCAAGTTTATGGTAATCTAAGAGTTCAACTTTTAAATATTTGCCCCAACAGTCATTTTTATCAGTGTTACAAACAACAGAAAGATCAAAAATCTCATTTCTTGAAGGGTCAGTTTCAAGTTCACCCAAAGTAAGCCATTTCCCACTGGGATATGCGCTGGTTATAGAAATTCTGATGTTCCTAAAAATTAAAATTATAATATAAAACAAACTTGTAAAATGAGGAATAGTATTCGAATGATAAAAAAGATATTTCCTGGATCAAAATACTCTCAGGAAATGACAGAATAAACCAGTCTGAGGTATTACACGGCGTAAGCATATATGAGTTAGAATCATCTTCTAAAATCCTTGATACCTTTGATAAACCCTTAGAATGTGCGATAATCTTAGTACCAAACTCCTCAGAGGCAAAGTCGATCCTTGCGGAGTATAAATCAGGGTCAAAAGGGTTTCCCTTTATACGGCTCGTAGATAATTTAGACTCATAAACACGAAAACTGTCCTGTAACTTTAGGCGAGATTTGTTAAACAAAGCGACTTTCTTTAGAAAGAAAAAGAATAATAAAATAAACAAAAAAAATCGAAAAAAATATTCAATTTTCGATTTTTTTGGTATTTTGGGAACCTTTTTAAAGGAATTCCCTCTAGAATTAAATAAACTCATTTAATCATTTTATACAATAATATATATACTGATTTTTTTAAAATTATATTAAACGCCACCATTTAAAATCCATTGTCACAATTAATTTTCATTTTCATCTTTATTTATTTTTTAAAACTCTACCACAGATATAAATGTGTAATAATTTAAATTATTTGGGTAAAAATTTAAATGTGTAAATTATAATTTGGTGATATGATTTTTCTCTCTAGAATCCTACTCGGGAACAATAGTAAGCGCCTTCCCGTAAAGCTTAATAGTTGCGTCCAATCTGGATACTTTTACCTAACACATATATCCCCTCTAAAGTCAAAATTTAGAATGGCGCTACGTAAATACGATCCCAGACTCGATAAACATGTGTAAGTTTACATTTAACTTAGTAAAATACTTTCTAGAGTTTTCTATCAGACAACTGCCGCTGGTTCAGGGCAGAAAAAGACTCCGGCATCTGAGCATTCTCAAAAATATGCCCGTTTTACTGGGAAATCCAAGAATATGAGACCTTTACTAGCCCGTATTCAAAGGGCTTATGAATACGGAAGATACAATGCATTTGACAGAGCATACCAAAGACTTGTAGATTCCAGGGGAAAAGTTACTCCAAGGCTTAATTAATCAAAAATTGCTAATAGTTTGAAATTTGGGAAAAATATTAACTTTAAAATTTGAATCAAGTAATTTCATTGAACATGTGTTTACAAATATGTGGATAACTTTTTGTGTTGTTTAAGTTTATATTAATTTCACTGGAAACCTTTTGATATTTAGGCCAATATTCTGATTCATTCCTAAACGATTTGTTTAAAATATACATCATTTCCCTGTTCCAAATTTGTCTTGAAACTTGTTTTGTAAGGTCCTTTACAATTTTGTTAACTGATTCTTTGGCATTATCCAAGGCTTTGAAGAAACTTTCACTTCTATTAATACAACACAAACACATCCAAGTTGCGATGTTAAGTGCGAACACTGCAAAAATCCACCAGAATCCTTCATACTCAATAGCAGCGTACCACTGTAAGTCTGAGACTATTTTGGCATGTCCCAAGGGCACCCTCTTGTTCATTCTGACCCTTCTATAGTATAGGTTAAAACAGAGAAAAGCTGATAAAATTAAATTCATAACAAAAGGAGCCCAGATCTTAAGGAAAAATATTTTGATTTTCAGGCCTTTCATTTTCCTCCATACGTATTCTAGTTTTGACTCGTTAAATTGGCCAGAAACTTCACTAAAATCCTTAATCAGCCTCAATTTACTGTTTTTTAAATTTGATTTATCGAGCATTTTATTACTGGAATAAATGTGTTTCAGCTTCTCAAGTGTTTCATCCCTTAACTCCTCCAACCAATTTCTTGAATCTTCAATCGATGTGAGACACAAGTTTTCAAGACATAATTTGTATTGGTAATGTGTCATTAGGAACCCGATCAGTTGAATTCCAGAGTAAATCAAAACTCCAAAAAAGAAAAAGTTTTCAAAGTGGGCCAAATTCTTTAGAATACTATCTCCGCTTTCGTTATTGGACACCAATTTGTTAGATTTAGGACCTGATTTTATATCCCAGATATAGCTATATAGCCTAAATTGGCAGAATAAATGCAAAAAGAGAGGTACAAACATAGAAAATAGCATCAAAACAAGGTTCAAACCTGCCACAAAGCTCTTAATGAACTTTTCAGTTTTACTGGTGAATTCTGTTTCAAATTCATTTAAAGGAATGTAACTTGAATAAAGTAAACTACTTTGGTCACTTGTGTTGGTTGGAATAAGGTTAAAACATTTACTTCTGAACATACAACCAATTGGGTTAAATATACAGTTATTCCTTTGATATTCATCAGTACCATCCTCAATTATAACATTAACGGTTCCACTGTCTTTGGTAACCTGTGAATTACACTCTTCACTCTCAGAAAAGTGGTGACTGGTGACCACTGAGATGTTATCTATTGTGTTATTGGTATCCTGAGACTCAAATTCTTCATTATCTATGTCACTAATGGGAATTTCCAGCTCATGAAAGTCAACAGATGGATGACATTGGTGCACTTCCTGTACTTTATACTGTACATTTCCACCACAATCAACGGATTTTAGTATATCATATATATCCTCATGCTCGTCACTCACTTTACTACCAGTAAATACAAACTTTGCAAGCGTTATTTTATTCATTATATTTACACATTTTTACACACTTTATTTCTTTAATTATATATATTACAGTTAATTATATACATGAATTTATATTATATATTGGAATTATTTAGTAAATTTGGTTCAATGATTCAAAATGTGTTCATTTTATTAATTCTATTAATTATTAAAAATTTAGGAATTAATGTCAAAAATTCATTTAATTTCAGCCAAACCAATGATTTTAATTATATTGAATGATTTGTTAAAAGATTTATAAAATTAGTGGTGGAATCCAATAACATGAAATAATTTAAAAGTTATTTTTAATCTTCTAAATTGTTTTAAATTATGTTAAAAATTAATTTTAATCTTTTTTGTAATATATAAAATTAGTTTTCTAATTCTTTACATTTATTTAGAAATGTGTAATATATTTTTGTCCATTCAGAATCTCCATTTTTTTATAACATGATAATACTATCTCATTAAAAACTTAGTATTATACTATTTTCTACTAGAAAATGCAGACTAAAAAGGTTCCAAATGTGTTTATGTCATTATATCGTCTTGCCAGGCACGACGATTTTGATTCCACAAAATGGCGTAATATTTTAACTGGAATTCACAGGAAATCAAAGGAGAAACACAGCATAAAGGACATATGTCTTTTGTACTACTCCCTGTTTAAGGGGTATTCAAACAAAGATTTATCCAATTTGGAAATAAGGTACAAGGACTCGGAAACTAAGGAGAATCTTGGCCCTTTAACCATACGAGACATAGCAGATGTGTATATTAATAAGGTTTCAGACCTCTTATGTTACATGAACACTAAGCAGTTGGCAATTATTTCTAAATATTTACACATGATGAACCGGTTAAATGGGTCTTTTTGTAACACAATTTTATCCAGAATTAGTTCAAACAGTTTGAAAATCACTTCCAGATCATTTTTTAATATTCTTTTAACACTTTCAGAGTCTAAATATGTAAATAGTGATTCAATAGAACGGTTAATAATTCAAAATAAAGGATTACTGCTGGACATGAATAGTCTTGACCTCCAGTACCTTCTCAAGTCTATTACAATTCACAACATAACTAACGAAACAATATTAAATATAGTTTCAGATAAGTTAGAGTACTACTTGAGGGATATGAAACCTGATGAGATTTTATCCACGCTAAATTACATTTATAAACTTGACTGGTATAATGAATCAGTTTTCATGAACTTGTACTTTAGAATCCAAAACTTATTACCACAGTATAAACTTAAGGAAATTTCATTAATTTCAAAATGTCTTTCACACTTTAATCCTAAAGGTATTGAGTTATTTTTTGATACTCAACTTATTCCTACTGTTCATAACATATCACATGGTGATGCTGGTAATTTACAATTAAATGACAAAGTTGATATCTTGTTGGTATATAATAACTGTTATAAATGTGGTTCTCGATCATTTCCTAAATTATTATCCCAGATGCTGAATTCATTAACTGAGGATTATCAATGGGATCTGTTATTTTCAGCATTGAACCTTTTCAAAACTAATTCTAATGCAGTTGAACATGACTTAATTGAGGACCAAGAAGATTTTGGAAGTTTACTCACAAAATCAATAGAATTTTTTAAACTATTTCTAAATGCAAATGAAGTTGGACCTAAATATTTATCTTCAATTAGTAAAAATACAGTTGAATTAGGAGTTGAAGTTGAAGATTTATTTTTACAAATTCTCAACAAAATCAAGGATTATGATCATTTCCCTATTGACTCATTGATTGATGTTTTATTCAACTTACACACTGTTGAAAATGATCTTTTTAACAATGTTTATGACCAATGTCTTCAAGAACTACTGGACCATGAAAGGGTTCTAGATTACTCTTTCTCACTTCGAATATTATCTATCTTATTTTATAGGAATATTAGTCCTGGTCCTGGTTTACTTTCAATTTTCAAATCTTTATTCGATGTTGGTACTTTACAAGATAGTTCCTGGAAACTCTCTACCTCAGGAAACTTTAGAAGTTTACATAAAATATCACGTTCTTTCATATCTGATGATAATCTGGAATATTTATTATATTCTATAGTGTTTCCATCATGTGTTGGTGGATCTGGTTCCAGGTTATCTCAGTATATATCTGAAGTTTCATGTATATTTAAGATGATTTCAGAGTTTAAAAAGAGTGAATTATTAAATGCACTACTATATTACATTGGAGAATTTGATAAAAAAGTGTTAAGTTCACTTTTAGAGTCCAGGAACATAAATTACACTCCATTGAAAATTGAAAGTTTACCAGTGAATTTAGTTCCAAACGAATTTTTAAGGTTTGAAAAGGTTGAATATTTATTACTTAAGTTTGATGAGGATGTGTTCGGGCCATTTTATTTAGTTTCAGGAACTAAAGATGTGTATTATTATGGGACATCAAAGGAGAAATGGGATTCAATAATAATTAATATTTATAGGCACATTTTAGCATTAAATGATTATAATCCCATTAAGATTTAATATTTCTACAATTTTCTTACTACTTAATACTTATATTTCAACTTACTACTTATTACATTTATGATTAAGTTATGATTTAATATTTATATAATTCAGTTATGATTAAATATTTTTATTGAATAATTTAATATATTAAAAGTAAGTTAAGTTTTAAAGTGTTATTTCCTTGCAATACTCTTCTACAAAGTAATTTTTAGCATCTTCATCGTATTTGAGAAGCGCAGTTTGTACTGTTTTTTTAGCAATTTCAGTAGCTTTACACATGTTTAGATAATGGTCAAGTTTGGCATGTTCTTTAATCATACCAAGAATATTTCTTCCAGCAGTCCTAGTAGGAACTCCACCACCTGTTATCCCCTTTACTGAAACATCAACGATTCCTTCCATATTTTTAAGCTTTAACATATTCGGGCCCAATCTGTCCATCAAAACGACCAACGCATTCAATGCCATTATTTGATATGATTTATTACTAAACAATACATATAAATATATATTAAAGGTTTAGGTTTAGGGTATAATAGCATGAGTATTAATGGTTATAACTAAGTATTATTGATGAGTAATGAAATACTTTCGATAAACGGAGACAAGTTGTTGAGAAACTTTGAATTCATTGCAATATAAGCAAATTTTGCCTAGGCAAAAGTTAGAGGCAATAATGAGATGTTCAGGTGAACTTGATACACCTTTTTTGGCGCACAAAGCTATTGCCTCCATAATCAAAGGACTCAAAATTTGAGGTATTAGTTGGAACATATAACCGAGACAAATCATCGAACTCCTGGACAGATTAGTTCTGTTTGTTGCCGCGACTTCACAGATTTTCCTAGCTGTTTTTACAATAAGATCAGCGTCAAAACTTCCCAAAACATGAGGGTTCTTTAAAATCGCTTCGATTAACTCCTTCTGGAACTTCGTGTGGTCATTGTATTTGTTTTCCTCCAGCTTAGATATTTTATCTAGCAAGCCTTTCATTATTTCTTCCGGTGTTCTTATTACAGGAGCCTATAACCATATTATATACTTTGATTTCAGATAATACTACTACTACCAATTAAAAAACTGATGATTATTAAATAAATAATTAAGATTAATAAGTAAGTAAATAATTGGGAATAATAAGTTAATGGAGTAAAACTAACAGCTTTTGCATATATTGCACCAGCTCCTCTTTTGAGTGGCATAGGCCTTGTGAACTTGGGTCTTGGAGACAAAACGGGGCCGGATCCCACAGGTCCTCCTGATGGGACGTTTGTTGGTCTTGATGGAAGTGAAGTTGACTGAAAGTCATCATTATCTTCACATCTTCCACCAAATCTAGGCGCACTTGGCCTGCTTATGGGACCTCTTGGAGGATTACTACTTCTCTGTGGCGCTTCATAGTCTTCCTCGTAATCTTCTTCTTGTTGTTGATTTCGTCGATTTGGAAGATTTCGGGTTTGGAATCTACTCTCTGGAACCGGCTTATCGTCTTTAAATCCTGCTCCAAATCCTGAATTGTTCAATGTTCTTCCTCTGACAGCTGCGCCCTTAAATTGGAAGGGTGGAGGTTTGGCAATCGGAGCAGAATTCTCTTCATTTGAAATGTTACTCAAGTTTGAATTTGCTGTTTTGTAGGAAATGTTACTTACGGAAGTTTCATTAAGATCTTGATTTCTTGTGTTTATTCCTCTAAGAGTGCGACCTCTTTTTTGGATTTCTTCATCATTTTCAACATCAACCGGACTAGATTTCCCACGTCCTCTAGATGAACTAACCTTGCTTACATTTTCACAACTGCCATTTTTACTATAACTTTGGACACTGCTTGCACCTTTCTTACTGGATTTATCTTCTTTCAGTTTAGATTTGGATTCAATTGAGTTTTGGGCATCAACGACTTTAGTATACACATCTGGTACACATCCGTCCATCTCCCACCAACTCTTCTTTGCAGCTCCTTTTATGCCTGAAATTGGAACATCATCATGATTCTTAACTTTCCCCGAAGGTTTCTTCAGCTTTGGTAAAGGTAAAACCACCTTTTTCGATTTACTTTCTACTGATTTATCCTTTGACGAGGACTTTTCTTTTAACTTTGGTTTTTCCTTTTCTTTTGTAGGTTTCTCTTTAGATTTAGACTTATCTTTGTCTTTAGATGAGGATTTTTCCTTGGATTTGGTTTTATCCTTTTCTGTTGATTTGGTTTTAGTAGCTGAGCTATCTTTGGTAACCCTGCTACTTTTAGAAATATTAGACTCCATACTGCTGTGAGATTCGATTTTATGGATTAAAAACTTATAACACATAATTTAACTCAAATAAACTTTAGAAATATCAAACACTTTTATTTATACTGCATACTACACACATGATTTACATTTATATGGTATACTGTATAGTCAACGGGGTATGTAAAAATTAGTCATAGATTTAGGGTAAAATACTTGAAGTTGGTTTCGATAAATAAAAAATAAATAGAAATTAAAGCACAAAAAAGATTATTTTTTATCAAAAATGTGTCTCGGAGAATTTGCGTCTACTCTGCACCTAGGTTTTCTGGCAGCTCTGGCAGGCTTGAAATCAGCTTTTCGAGTGCCTTCTCGTCATATTCTCTATATTTAACATCATCTACTCTGATTCTAGCCATTTCTACGTTCTTTGGGCTCATTTTTTCCTCCATAACCTGCCGTAGAATCTCAAGTACAAGTACCTCAGCATCTGAACATTACTTTACCAAATAGAACTTATAACGGTCAAAAATGGTTTAAAAATTAGTATAAAGTTTAGATCTACTATAAATCACAAAAATTAACCATAAACTAAGGAGCTGCAAAATCCCCAAAATTAAGGCTGACAAATTTCAGTACAATGTACAAATTTTTGAAAATAAAAACTTTCAAACCAATCAACTCATTTTAAAATCAATTATTTAATTATATACATAACTGTGCATAGTTAAGTATGTATAATAATAGTATTAGCTGTGTAAGTATGTGTAGAAATGTGTTACCTGAAAATTCCATATTTTCATCATATTTTTGTAAAAGAATCGATTCTGCTCCTTCTTGAGCGGATCCAATAGCAGCAGCTTTATACTTAATGATGGTCCCAGAGGGATCAACACACCAGATAACTGGGCCTTCGGCATCAATACCGCCCACCAATAAAGCCACTCCAAATGGCCTACTCATGGTCTTCTTCTTCTTAGTATCAAACACATCTATTCAATTATTATTATTTAAATATTATTGGTGAAATTACTAGTGAAATGGTATATGATCGTAATAAAAATGTGAAGTAATGGGTACCTGAGAATTCTAAGGCGAGATCCGCAATGGACTCAACGCATGATCTAATACCCATGCGTTCATTATATACAAATGTGTGGTTAACACATTCTGACCTGGCGTGGTCTACAAGAGTCTTGGCGTCTGCGATTAGGCCGCTCATGGCACAGGCGATGTGGTCGTCAATTTCCATGATTTTTTCCAGGGAAACAAATTCTAAAAGTGGTGAATTTGATCTTCGTTCTGAGGCAAAAATTACTCCTTCTTTTGTTGCCACTGCTATGGCTGTACTTCCCAGTTTCATGGCTCCAAGTGCGTATTCCACTTGAAACAGCCGCCCTTCCGGCGAAAAGGTATTAACACCTCTATCGTACTCGCTTCTACATAATTATAATTATTAAATATTTCCACTTACCTAGTCGCGAACATTTCAATATACTATTAAAATAATAAATGGAATCACTCAATGGGGAGTTATTGTCATTATTCTACCGAGTATTGTATATATTACATTAAATAGTTGGAATTTAAGTGGGATTAACATAATTTTGTTTAATTTTGTCAAGTTTTCGTTTAATTTCCAAAGGGTCAAGTTGGTCCTCTTGTATAAATTCTCCTAAACATTCAGATTCCCTCAGTTTCCTACACATTCATAAGATAATAGAAAATTCTTGTAAAAAATGTGTGAATGAGTACCTTATATAGTTAATTTTATCCTCTGTATTATTCATATAATCCACCCATTTGTACCATTGTACTCTTCTTATATTCCATCCAAGATTATTTAATATCCTAATCCATCATTATAATCTTATTTATACTATATAACAGTGTACAGTTTACTATTATACATACTGTTAGTTATATCAGGGGAATTAGCTAGAGCGTACCTATGTTGTAATTTGACTTTATTGGTGTATAGTGTAGTAGATGTGTAAAAGCAAGATGGTCCATCTATGAACCAGCAGTTTGATTTATCCTTAATTTCTCCAATATCTATCCAAAAACATCCCCAGTAGAAGGTATTTCTATGATGTATTCCCATCTTTGCCAGAATATTAGATACATCCCACTGTAACACCGAAGGTCTTCTCAAACATTGTTGTATTTTCCTCATACTAATTTATACAAATGTTAATTACAGAAAATTATATATATATAAAAAATACCTAAGACGTGTGTAAAACGCTTTGACTGATTTATCTAATTGAGTCCAAACTTTTTGTAAGAGAACTCTAATTGCAACAGCCGAGCAATAGGCTTGTTGGAAATGCTGAGGTCTAGCACAGATAAATATCCTAAATAATCGTTTGATTATTCAATGGATTACTTGGAAAAACGACTTAAAAGGTAAATTTGGGTTCTCTCATCATATAAATGAATCATGGATAAGAGGTTAACTGCATTTCTAAAATCCTGTGCATACAAACATTCCAACTTTTCAACCATCTTCTCAGATAATCTTTCCTTCAAATAATTTGTATATCCATCCTAATACATTTTCTTAAGCTTAGTATATATAATAAATTATATGTTAACTTAATATTTAACTAATGTTACAAGTGAATGAGTAATACCAATTTTGCAAGTGAATTACAAATCTTAATTAAATCTGTAGTTCTGATTTCATCTAATCTTGATCCAACTTCAAGCGAATACTAAAAATCAAAATAACTCAATTTTAATACCCTCGAGAGAAATTGTTCATTTCTTATTTGTACTCTGGCTAGTGCCCATGCAACACACATCAGGCTATGGCTATTCAAATTTGGAAGCATCGGTTCAGTAAACTTCATCATTTCCTCATACAAACTAGGCTTTAAAAATCTACTTTTACCAAAACTACAACAATATACATGGTTATATCTACTTAATCAATTACTTAAATCAGTAAATGCTGGTACCCGTAATAAACGTAACCTAATTGTTGACCGGTGAGAGTATGAGAAAGTTCCAAGAGTCTGTTACCAAATCCATGCCTAACAACATTTAAATATCAAAAAGATACCAGAGCTTTAGGTCATGTTTCCTAAGAGTTGCAGCCTTTTGAACAGCGGCAGATAATAACCAGCCATCCATTAAGTCAAGAGGACTATGTAATGATACCTTTGCAGGCATCCAGAACTTCCTCGTCCTATAAATCACAAATTAATATATCCTTATACCTTTGCTGGGACCATGATCTGAACCTTTTATGAACACGCCGTCCAATTCTACGTACAACGGCCTCATGTGTCACGCCACGCTTAATGGCCTTCTCCCTCGCTCTAATAAGAGGCATTTACAGTTGCGATTTTCTTATTGCGATTTGGCCATTATTTAAAATCTGTCAGTCAACATAATGGAAAATTATTTAAATCAGTCAAATTAGTTGTGAAAACAAAATGGAAGGTCAAATGTGTAAGTTTCAAACTTAATAGCATCAGAATTAAAAATAGAAAAACAGTATTTGTTTTAAAACCGATTCAACAAAGTATAAAGATATTATAATTTTAAATAATTAAAACATTTAAATAATGAAAAATTATACAAAATATATTTCATTCCCCATCCATAATGGAAGCAGAATATTTTTTCAATAAAATGAGATGAATATACGGGAAAGGAACATTAAATTATTTGGTAATTTTATTAAATAATAATTATTATTTTTAGTTGGAAATTTACCATTTGATGCCGTAGAAGATGATATAAAAGCATTTCTTCATGGTTGTGGTCAAATTCGATACCTTTCGTAAGCTATTACCTAAAAATATTAATTATTTTTAGAATAAGAAGAGATCCTCACACTAATAGAAGTAGAGGTTATGCTCATCTTGAATATCGAACTGAAGCAGAGTGTATAGAAGCCTTTAAAAGACTCATTGGCAAAGAAATTAGAGGTATTTCATACAATATACATACATAAAAATAGTATATCACAGTATTAATAATATAGTATGGTATAATTAATATTATAGGTCGACTGATAAAGGTAGATTTCTGTGACGATGCCTATCGTCAGAAATACCCAGAATTAACATCAGATTCAATATTTCTTAAGGATAAACCTACATCAGTTATCCCTGACAATAGGCAATTTCAAGGCCCAGTTATACCACCACCTCCACATCAGATCCCAATTCTACCTATTCCACAACCAAATTTAGGCATACCAATTACACAGCCAATACCTATACCTCAAACATTACCAATACCTCCCGTTATACCAACTCCACCAGTTCCACCACCTCCTTTGACTACAATTTCACCCTTATCAGGGTTAAATCCACTGCCTGTCATCCCTAATCCACCTCCGGTACCTAATATCACAGGGTTGGTTAATTTACCAGTGCTCACTCATCCAGTACCTATTGGCGGTCCAGAATTACACTCGGAATTTAAGAGACCTCGCACTGATATTGAACTTTTGATAGACAACGGTAAAATAGTGAACAATGATTTGTTTTATATAATTAAAAAGATGTCAATGTTGGATGTGTTCAAATTAGTTAAAAAGATCGACAGTTTAATGGAAAAGTCCCCAAATACCGCAAGGTCCATTTTAAATTCTAACCATTCAATGCGCTCAGCCTTAATTCATGCAAAATTACTCTTAGGATATAAAGACTTAAAATTCTCAAATTTGACACAAGCAAACCATTCACACATTTTCGACTACTTTGTAATTCACTAAAAGCTTAAAATGTTGAATACTAAATTGTTTACTCAGATAACCAGGTTCCAGCCTAGCACACTTTTGCACAGATCAATAACACAAAATTTCACATTCTATTATGTTATCAGGAGCTTTATAAGTGCACAGGAGCTGAATTTGGGCATAGAAAAGTTACATGATTTTGTCTTCAGCGACGGTTTTGTGGTTGATGAAAATGTTCTAGATTGGTCAAAAAACCTTAACTTCAAACGAGAGATTATTGACTATGAAACTTTGTTAAAGTCAGTAGAGATTTTTTATAAATTAAACGAACCTGATAGTATGAATGACATCCTTAACCACTTTTCAAAGGATATTCACTACATACCAACCGAAATATTAAAACAATTAACTAAATTATGTCTACGTAAACTGACTAATAATGAATTAACACTAAAACTACAGACAGAATTATACTCAAGAATTGTGGATTTTGGTTTAAAACCTGGCATAAACACTGTTGAGAGCTTATTATACTGTACAAATCTTATCACAGATTATTCTATTATTCATCAAACACTTTCTCATATCAAGGATTGCACGGATATAATAAATACTTATGGATCATTGTTTAAAGTATTAAAACTTTATCACTTTTATTTGTCAAATAATGGTTTTATTGAGGGATTTATGGATACCATTATTACTAATTTAATCAAACTAAACGGTGAACCAGGAAAAGATTTAGTTAATTGTCTAAGATATTTGTTAAAGATTAGAAATTACATTGATTTTGACTTGGATACTATTTCAAATATCTTTGCCAATTATGAATATAATTTGAAAGATTTAGTGTTGATTCTGAAGGTTATTCACAATTTTACTTATTTAATACCAGAGCCCATTTATTCTCCAATAATAAGTGGAGTTTTTGGTATGATCACTGAGTTGCCTAAAGATTCGCTGATTTCATTCATGAGGTTTCTGAGTAACCATGAGGTAAAATTAAATCAGGATCAAACTGACCTTTTAAACTTGAACTTAAGAATTCATCTAAACACTTGTAATTTTACCACTTCTGATGTCTTAAACACTCTTACTTATTATTGTAACCCCAACTACTCTCATCCTCACACCTTAAATAAACTTTATACTTATTTTGTAAACAAAATGAACAAACCTGAAGATAAATTTTCAGATGTTAATTTCGAGTTACACGTTCTGAGTAAGTTTGTGTTGTATTTTAATGATCAAAATAAGCTGAAGAACTTGGTTGTAAAAAGATATTTAAGAGTAATAAACTGGAACTACTTGGCCCTAACAGATAGACCAATTTCATATTGTTTTTATGTATTATATAAAATCGATACTAATCCAGTTAGGCTGGTACAAAAACTACTTCCAATCTTAAACTCCAATAAGGACCGTTACAAATCCATAGATTTGGTTCAACTTTTACTCTTTTTCACAAAGTTTAGGAATGAGCATTTTTTCCCAGTTCTAGTGGGTAAGGTACAGCAGAAGCTATTGGATCAAGAATTTAATACAAAACAACTTGTGATTATCTGTAAATGTTTATACAATTATAAGAAAGTCTTCGTTTCTAACCTTTTTACACATGTCAATTCAAAAATTGATCAAATGACCCCTTCTCAAATCTGCACATTATTTAACCTGTACACTAAATCAAGATTAAACAATAAAGTTCTAATCAATAACCTAAACCAAATCATTTCAAACAATATTCACAATTTAAACAACAAAGTATTTTTTAAAACTATTTTACAATTATTTTACCTAAGATTAAGTATTATACTAGTATATATTATGTATAAATGATTGTAGGATGTACTAAGATTATTATTACCTATTAAAAGAGGTCACATCAATGATACAATGGTGATCGACGAAGTTAAAAGAAGGAATTTAGAGTCATGGCATTACTTTGATGTATTTGACGAGGTTCCAAAGCTTGAGTTGGATGATGACCAGGTTGTCAAGTGTATTTTAAGCTTATCTCAGAAGAGAAGATCAGAGGAATTTGACAAGTTTGCAAGGTTTTTATATGAAAAAATGTTTAAAATAGTACCAAAACTATCAAGATCACAAGTGAGTTCACTCTTAGCGAGTATTCACTCTTACGGATATACAAAACCTAAAATTAATCGATTACTAACCAGTGCACTGAAAAGAGGATCAGTTTCACAAGCGTCAAAAGTTGATAAAGATGAAAATATAAATTCTCAAATTTTCAGGTTCTTTAGACATATTTCCAAAGGACCTCCACATCTTGATAAAATAAACTAATAGTATAGTATTACATCTTTATACATGGTACCGAATATGTATATTAGGTATGATAGTGCATTAGTGAGATTATGGAATTAAAATAGTTTACATGGAATTAAGTAATTATAGCTGTTGAGGTTTTACGAAATGGTTTTCGTTTACAGGCTCTAAAGGTTCATCCGTTCTAGTTCCTTCACCAGTGAATTCCTCAACCTTGTCCTTATTCGTGACCCTAAACAACTTAATCAGTACAAAAATCAACATTTAATCCTTAAAAATATTATATTCTTAGATATGTATGTTATTTGAAGAAGTTAATAAGATATTTTTAACTGAGTTGAAGTAAATGTGTAAAATGTGTAAGGTGAAACTTGAGACGTTTCTCGGCGGCAGCCTTAGTAAACTCGGAAGCGTGCTTACTCATGCATTGAGAAAGACTAAAATCAAATATTTCAAATCAAACATACGACATAGTACCCGATTCACTTGACATTTTCTCGTCTAGTTTCTTTTGAAGATTCAACGACATTTTTGAAATGTGATGGAGAAATTGACCTTAAATAAATTACAATAGTTAAGAAAATTTATAAAAAATTCAGGAAAACAGAGTAATTGTGAATGTGAAACAATTTAAATTAAAAATCACTAATTCGTACCACACATTTAAAGAAACCGAATAATTTACTTAATATTTTGTCTTAAAAATGATGAAATCGAATAAAAATGGGAGTAAAATTGTAAAAAATCAATTTTGAACATTATGTGTAAGAATCGAAGCCAGACGATTCCACACCTTCGTATTTGGGATTACTTAATAGAATCATTTTGACACCTACATACACATGTCGGAATGCACAGAGTACTTTATAATGGCCTTTAATTCCATTACTATCGGGAATAAGATGTGTTTAAAGGCCATTTTCAAATATTCTGGTCATATTACTTAGGCCATCTTAATCTGAGAATGGCTCGTTCTCCGATTCTGGAGAATGCAGCTCTTGAACAAAAGTTCATTTAAAACTAACAAATGCAGATTATTGACTATGATTTGAATGTAAATAAGCATTCAGATTATATATTTGACAAATATTCTACAAGGTTAAAACGCTTAAAACTGACTAAAACTATTAAATTAAACTTATTAAACAAAGTTAAACTAATTGATTAAAACTAAACTGATTAATTTACAATTGATTTAAATAAAAATCATATCAAAATGGGTAAAAATTTTATCACTATGAGGAAACTTCATGCGCTGTTATTTTTTGTTTGTAAGTTTAAATTCAATTAAAACATATATTTAGTGATAACCACCCAAGTAAAGGGATTTGCTCGGATCAAAAATCGTCCAGCTTCTTTGTTAGAAAATTCATTTGACCCTGAGGTTCGATGTGGGCCTTGGGGGCTATTTAGAGATTGTGACCACAAAAACACCAAGACCAGAATAAGGCTTTGTAAGTACAGGCGAGGAGAAGCACCTGATCTTTCTCACAAGAGAGGTGATTTGACTGAATCTGACTGGGAAAGGATGGCGAATTTTTTTAAAACTACTGGGCCAAAAGATACTGAAGAATATGTTCACCAGCCTGATATACAAACTATCCCATGCGATTATGAAGATTCTACTCCTTCACACGGCAGAGGGTCACATGACGGTGAACGTCCAAGACTAAACGTAAGTTCTACAGAATTTGACCCTGATCAATCCAATTCAAATAAAAACTTCCATAACGGCCACCAGGATTCAACTGCAGATTTTAAAATTGATCACAAAATTGAGGAGATCCACGATATAAATCGTATTGATGGTTCCAAATCAACTCATAATAAGGTTGAAGCTCCTAAAGTTCCAACTGTTGACATTAACGATTCTACCTTATCCAAAAAACGTAATAAAGGAGGTAAAAAAGCTAAAAATGACGAGAAAAAACGTATAAGAGAGGAAAAGAGGCGTAAAAATCAAGAGAGACTAAGGTTACAAATCGATTTGGCCGAACAGGAAATACTTCGGTTACAGAGTGAACGGGATGAACTCGATAGACTTAAGTCCCAAGAGCACCAGGATAAAATCAGACTACAAGAAGAACTCGATAAACTAGCATCCCAAAAAGATTTGGCTGAAGAAGATAAAATCAGGCTGCAAGAAGAACTTAGTAAAATAAAATCCCAAAAAGATTTGGCTGAACAAGAACTACTCAGGTTACAGAGAGAACGGGATGAACTCGATAGACTTAAGTCCCAAGAACACCAGGATAAAATCAGACTACAGGAAGAACTCGATAGAATCAAGTCTGAAGAGGAACAGGAGAGACTAAGACTGCAAGCAGAGCAGGATAAAATCATATCTCAGAAACAAATGGAACTTGAGCTCCAAAAACGGGAGTTTGACTCTGAGATGGAACGTCAAAATTCTGAATGGAGCAAACAACTTGAACAAATTCGTCTAGATCTTGAACGTTCTGATAAGGAACGATTTTTATTAGAAAAGGAACTTTCCGAACAACTTAAAATTCAAAACGAAAATGATCCTGAGAAACTTGCTCAACTAGAACGAGAGCGCCTTCGTGATGAATGGAATAGAGAAAAAGAAAAACTAAAGCATCAATGGGAGCAGAATCAAGAAAAACTTCGTAATGAGATGTCTAGGTTACAGAAAGAACGGGATGAACTCGATAGACTTAAGTCCCAAGAACACCAGGATAAAATCAGACTACAAGAGGAACTCGATAGAATCAAGTCTGAAGAGGAACAGGAGAGACTAAGACTACAAGCCGAGCAGGATAAAATCATATCTCAGAAACAAATGGAACTTGAGCTCCAAAAACGGGAGTTTGACTCTGAGATGGAACGTCAAAATTCTGAGTGGAACAAACAACTTGAACAAATTCGTCTAGATCTTGAACGTTCTGATAAGGAACGATTTTTACTAGAAAAGGAACTTTCCGAACAACTTAAAATTCAAAAAGAAAATGTGGAAGACACCCATTCTCAGGATACCGGAAGAACTGAATTACCTTTGATTCCACCACCTGCCGGGGGACTAACGCCTGAGATTTCTCAACGTGATTTGGAAATCGAGCGACCTTTCGGTGCTCATAATTTCCCAGAAGGAGGTTTATCCTCAATGAAAGGAGTTGACTCTTCCATTGAATTTAGCATTCCACCTAAGAATTCAGTTTCAGTTTCAGACTCAGAATATAACAAATCAATGAATGATCTTAATTTACCATTTCCCAAGTTAGATTTAAAACCTAATGATCCATCGACTCATCATGATGAAAGTCTTAATAAAGTGGGAACCAACACTGATAAAAACGGTGATCAGCTTGCACACGGTTCCAAAGATCCAGATATTAATAATATTAAATCAACTACTAAACTTTCAGAGGTATCAAAGATTCCTGCTTCATTGCCACCCAGTGAACCTTTGGTTCCAGAGCCCTCAGAATCCGAAGTTAAAATGCCTGAAAGTATGAAACATTCTGGTTCAGGTGACGTTTTAGACTCTGGATCACACGATAACAATCATATGCATAACACTCGTAGTACTATGAATACTGGCCACAAGGATAATTTACCTGATTCTGATCATGAGGACGACGACGGTGACGATACTGAAGACGACGAAGATTATGATACTGATGATGACGAGGAACCCACTACTTCTGATACTGCAGACGAGAAACGAGATGAGAAAAGTGAAGAATTAGATAGTAGAGTAACTTCAAGACCGGTTCATCCCCATGAAGTTTCGACTCAGTCTCCTGAATTAAAACCTACCAAACAACATGGTCCCGATGAATCAGAGGAAACTGATGATGTAGATGGACCAGATGATACAGATGAAGACGATGATTTTGAGGACGAAGATGAAGATGATTATGACTATGAAGAAGATGAGAATTCTGAGGATGAGAATAGTGAAGGGAACTTTTCTAGAGGTGCAAAGATTGCCGGAGGTATTATTGGTGCCTTAATAGCAATTGGAGCCGCTGGTACAGGCTACTACTTCACATCTAAACGGTATTTTATAACCACATTATACTATTATTTTATATAACTATTTATATACACAGATGATACTACAATAGTATAATAATACCATAATAGTCTAATAATTAATGAAAGAGTTGCTAAAAATGTTTTAGAAAAGTAGATGTGATAGAATTGGACGAGATTGATTTTGATTATGCCCAAGTTGGCGAATGTGAAGAGGTGGAAACGGCGGTTTTGATCACGGAGGATGTTTGGGAAGATGAGGCGCAGGCCTACTAAGCCCAGGAAAATTTAGGCCTGGAACTGGTCTCTAGGCGGTTAGAATAATTTTGTAGAATATTTATATTTTATTATTTTACCGTTTTATGTTTATTTTGGCCCATGATTATTTTGGTGGCTAAGATCCCAGAACAAGCCGTCAATGCAACGTATTGCAGATTCCATTTGAGGAATGGAAGGCTAAAGAGCTTTTTTCTATTATTAATTGATTCCATCAAAAGCACTTGAAAATCGATTTATTCATTTTATCGTTTGGATAGTACAAATTTACGCGAGGTACTTTTCTTGCAGTAAATCACCGGAATCTGAAGTTTTTTCTGGATTCCAGGAAGAAAGTCAATCACTGTAAATTTACGCTTTTAGTTTTTAGGGAAAAATCATTAATGTGTATTTTATTTTGTAACTAAATCTGAAGGAATAATTGGCACTTGGCGTTCGATTTAAAAAAGTAATTTAAAGACCAGATTCTTTTTAATTTTAAAACTATAATTTTATTGTCGTTTATTGGCACTAACCTGAAGAATTATAGAAGAAAAGATTATCGTCAGTTACCGTAAATCGGTAATTCGGATTTACTGCAAAAACCTAAAATGAAGATTAAAAGAATCAATATCGCACTAGAATGATTTCAGCCAAAATTTATATATTCGGAGTGACATTTCTTATTTTGTCACTATTTACATTTAATTTTTTCATTCCAGGTTAGATTCTCCACATTTATTCACTATTCCCCAATACTTATCCTCTTATTCCTATCATATCATTATACCATTATATACCTATTTATATACATATACACTATGAATATACAGGTGTTGGAGCTTGGAATGCTAAAGATGTGCTTCCACGAGGCCTGAATAGATATGGTGAGGACCTTCACTTTTTCCATAAAGGAGGTGATTTCGACTCGTTCATCTCCTTGGAAAAGGTGCCAGAACCCAATGAGCCTCGTGCTTCTTTGGCTCAGACAGCGGCTGAACCTGCTCAGAGGACGGTAATCGCTGCTGGAGCCAGTTCAGAAACCTGTACAAAGTGGGAAGATGTCTCAGTTTGCTCCACTAACTCCACCATAAAATGCTTAGATCCGGGGAAAACGCACTTGGAAATGTCTTGTTTCCTCATGAATACAGTAACCTGGTCTGACTGGACACCTTGTGAAAACAACGTTCAGTATAGATTTGCTCTTGATTTCTCTACCGGAAACACCCAGTACAGATACTGCGGTGAGGGAGCAGAGGCTCTGATGAATCGCATGAAGGGTCACACCCCTAAAAAGACGGAACAAGAAATTTTGAAGGAACGTTTAGAGAAATACGTTAACCTAAACCGCGAACTTCATAAAAAGAATGAAGAAGCGGAAAATCTTTACAATGCGTATCTGCATAAATATGCGAAGTTTTACGATCGGAATAAAGAACTCAATCGAAAAATTAGGGATTACACTGATAAAAACGCTAAATTTGACGAACAAACGCAGGCTCTAAACGCAGAAAAATCCAAGTTCGAAGCTCTAAACTCCAATCTGGAATTACGAACCAAAGATTTGGAGCGTGAAAAAGATACGTACCAGCGGAAAACTGGCGAATTGGCCAGAATGCAACTTGAATTACAGGATGATATCAATTTCTATCACAAAAAACACGATGAACTTAATTCGGAACGTTTAGCCTTACAAGAAAAGGAAAAAGACTATAATAAGCGTTCCGAAGACTTAAAATCTGAGAAATCTAGAATTGAGGGTAGAGAACAAGAGATCCAGCAAGAGTTGGCTAGAATAAGACAACAGGAAGAAACTTTAACTCAGCAACACCGAGAAAAAGATGCAAATCTCACACAAAGAGAGGAAGATCTTAAGGCTGAGCTCGAAAAAAATAAGGGATTACTTAATAATATCGAATCACAAAGAACGGCTTTAACCGCTGAACAACGTGCATTGCAAGCTGAAAAAAATGCAAAAGAATTATTATTAGCTAAAATCACCACCGAAACCGATAGATTGGAGAAACTTAAACAAGAAAATGAAGCTGCAAAGGATCATATAGTCAAGTATCAAAAGTTGCTAAGCGAAGAAACTACCAAATTAAACAAAATTAAGGACGAAAATACCCGAACTAAGGCTGCGTTAGATGAACGCGAAAAACAATTGAATGAGCAATCTCAAAACATAGACCAACTTAGGGATCAAAACACTGCCGAAGCAAATAGACTTTTGGGTGAAAAAGAAAAGCTTGATAAAGAAAAACTAGAAAATACTGAACTTTCTGAACGGCTAAATAAAGAAAGAGAGGAACTTGCCACTAAGACTGAGGAACAAGAAAGACTTAAAAATGAGTATCAAAATAAAACTGTTCAGATTCAAGAAAAAGAAAGTCAATTACAGAAGCAAATCTCTGAAAATCAGGCATTATCTAGTGATTTAGAACAACAAAAAGCTCAAATTAAGGAAGAAAATAAAAAGATTCAGAGCGAAATTGAACGATTAAAGCAAGAAGAAAGGAACCAGGCCTATATACTTAAGTACACAGCTAAACAACAATCTCGCAAATCCAGTGGTTTACTAACCAAAGAAAAACAACTTGAAGAACAACTAAGAGTAAACACAGAGAAAGCAGCATCATTAGAGACACAACAACAGACTTTAACTCAGCAAACCCAAAAAGTACAAGAACAACTTGCAGATTTAGAAAGCCAGCTTGGCGAGGTTAAAGAAAAAGAAGCAAAATTAAGCCGTGACAACGCTTCTCTTGAAGAAGCCAAGAAAAAGAATCAACAGAGAGCTTTAGACCTTAAGACTAAGGAAAACACTGTTCAAGAGAGAGAAGACAAACTTTTAATTGCTCAGGCTGCAAATATCTCCAAGGCTAAACAATTGAAAAAAGAGCAAGCGGATTTGAATACTAAGTTAGAACAACATACTGAAGAGGTTAAACGTAAGACTTTGGAGTTTGAACAAAGGGATAAAACGTTGAAAGAGAAGGAATTGGAATATCAGTTGAAGCTTGCTGAGGTTGCGGAGGATCACAAAACTCTTTTCAGGGAGCAAAGTTTATTAAACGATGCCCGAGAGAAATTGAGAAAGGACGAATTGGCTCACATTGAGAAGGAAAAAGAGGCTGAAAAGGCTAGAGAGGCTAAAGAGAAAGAACTTCTGGCCACTATTAAGCAACAGGAAACTGAAAGCTTGGCCAGAATTGCCGAAGAGAAACAACAGAGAGAAGCTGAAATATTAGCCCAGGAGAAACAATTACAACAACAGAGACAAGCACATGACGAGCAAATTAGAAGGAGTCAGGCAGAACTTGATAAAAAAATCGCCGACGATAAACAAAAAAGTGCTGAGGCTGAGGAGAGGATTAATACCAGACAAAGAGAAGTCGACGCTCTCAAAAATGATCTCGAGTCTAAAAACGCAGAAGCCGCGCGTTTAATTTCTGGCCATTTACATACTCAAGGTGAACTAGAAAAGCTAAGAGCACAGCTCCACGAACAGAATGTAGCAGCCCAGAAACTAACCAAAACTTTACAGGAGCAAAATGAAGCTGTAAAAGAAGAGAATGCAAGGGCAACTAAGGCTAATCAAGAGGCAAATAGGCTATTAGAATCAAACAGGGCTCAGGCTGCTAGTCTATCAAGGCGTGAAAGCGAGTTACAGGCCAATATGGATACATATACCATTAAGTTGAAGACGGTTCAGGACGATGAGGTTAGACTTAACGCACTTAACAAGACTCTTTTACTTAAAGAAGAATCATTGGATACTAGAGATCGGAACGTGAAGGAAAAGGAAAGAAGTGTCTCTGAACGCGAAGCTCAAGTTCTTCAAAAGCAAACTCAACAAGAAAAAACTGATACTGAGCAGAACAAAAGGGAATCACTTCTCCAATCTAGGGAGAACACTTTGAACCAGAAGGAAAGTCAACAGAGAGAAAAAGACCAAGAACAATCTGAGCTATCCAAGAAATTGAGTGCTAAACAGGTTGAACTCACTGCTTTGCAGTCTAGATTAGATCAATTACAAAGAGATTTGGATGCTAGACAAGTTAAACTAACTGAAGCTGAGAATGCTGTTAAAGTTAGGGAAACTAACGTCGAGTCGACTGAAAAGGCGCAGAAAGATAAGGCAAATGAGTTACTTTTGGAGGATGAAAAGGTAAAGCGACTTGGTAGGGAAGTTGAGGCTAGGCGTCAACTTGCTATAATTGCAGAAAACAAGAACAAGGAAAGGGCTTCAGAGTTGGATGAAAAACAAGCCAAGGTTGAAAAACTTGCCACTGACAAGTTAAGAGAACTTGAAACCATAAGAACCCAACAGGCTGAAGAAATTAAGAATGTTAAAGCCCAGTTGAAAAATAAGGAAACTGAGCTTGAACAAACAATTGCCAGGCTAAATGCTAAATATGAAGAGTTGAAACTTGATAACAAATCAGTTGTTTCAGCCAATAAAGTCATGCTTTCTGCTGCAGAATCGAATTTGATTATTACCAAATCTGAGTTAAACCGTACCAAGTCAGATCTTAACACTGTTACGTTAGAGTTGCAATCTCGCACATCCGAACTCGAGGCTGAGAAGCAGAAAAATTCAACTTTGGAAGGTAAAAATAATGAATTGGAGAATCAGCTTTCAACAACAAAATCCCAATTAGCTGAGAAAGGTAATGAATTATCTCAATGTGTTGTTCGTGAGACAACTCTCAAGAGTGAAAAATCAGATTTAGAATCCCGACTGAAGGTGAAATCCGAACATTTTGATGTGAAGGAACAAGAGTATGACACCTTGAAAAATATGTACAAAGAAATCGAATCTAAGCTTCGTGCTAAGGAATCTTCTTTATCAACTTGTGAAGTTAATTTATCAGAAAAGAGCGCAAAATTAGACTCTGTCACTGAGCAATTGGGTGGAAAGGAAAAAGCACTGGAGCAAAAGACTTCAGAACTTGAGGTTAAGGTTTTGGAACTTGCTGACAAGAACCTTGAGCTCGAACGCAAGCAAAAGGAAATCTTGGACCGTGACGCTCGTTTATTAATTAAGGAGACTCAAGAGCTTAAATTGAGGAAAACTAACAGTAATTTACTTACTGTTCTTTCCAAATTTGGTGCGGGTGAATCTCTGGCAAATATTATCAATGACGCCTCACTTTGGTCTGAAGACACTAATGAAACTTTAGAACATCTTAAAAAATATTTTAATAAATCTAAACCCACACAACCTCCAATGGAATTAAATAAAGAAACTAAGGTTGAAAACCCTCCAACTCCACCAGAACCTAAACCAACTGAATCTCCGAATACGCAAAATGAACCCAAAAATGCTAAAGAATTAGGTACAGAGGTGAGAGGAGAGACATTGAGTATTGGAGTAACCGATGGTCCGATACTTCAGAGTGAGGTGGAGACTGAAGTGGATTCAACAAATAGAATTCCAGGCTTAGATTTAAGGAATGGAATGGTGGATTTGGAGGCAATTGTACCAAATCCTGAACGACCAAATCTCCAGACACCAAGTGAACAGGAAATGAAAACCATCTCAGAAACTCCAATTGACACTTTACTACACAACAACCCAAGCGTAAGTACTCCTGAGAGTGAAGTTAACGAAGTTGGTCCAGCATCAGTATTAAGATCAACTGGTTCAACTGGTTCTACCGGATCTGGTAGAGGTAAATCAAAACGTCAGGAAGAACAAAATAATAATAACAATAACAACAATAGTAGTGGTGAGAAGGAGAAAACTGGAGAACAAGAGAAATCTAAATTTACGGGTGGATTTAAACAGACTAGAATTGGTCAGAGTGTCAAAGGTGCCTCTGCTGCACTTGGAGTTATACTCGTTATCGCAGGTGCCGCATTAGGCGCCAAGAAATTGTAAGTCATATACAATCACTACAATTATTTTATATATACAATTATAATTATTATATATATACAATTATAATTATTTATACAATTATAGTTATATATATTATTATAGTTATAATAGTACAGTGAATATATAATTGTGTAGTGGTAATAGAGACCCGAGTATGACTCGAATCCCGTCGGGTTTCACTGACGAGGGGCAAGTCTTTGACGATGAGTATGCCTATGAAGGTGATGACGAATATGATGAAAACAGAATTGAAATCGATGATAACGATTTCTGGGCCACCACCAATCTCTAATTGATTTAATCTAACTTTTACTATTATACAATTTATAATTATAATTATGTCAAAATTAACTAAATTTAATTATCAAATTGTGCTTAAAAAAATAAAAGTCAAAAGTTGATCGGGCTACCAAATATCGAGGAAACTTATTTCCAATTCTTGCTGCTGTAACCACTCATTTATGAAAAAACAATTAACAAATGTAAAATAAATGTCAATAGGTTGCAAATTGAGTAAATACTGGGGTGTGTAGACTAATGTATCAAATTTAATATTTAAAAGGTTGAAAAATGTCTAAACTCATATTATATTTGTTAACCATTAGTTTAATTAGTGGTAAAGTGCATAATTGTGGAGAATGGTCAGACTGGATGGACTTTGAGACTTTAACTGAAGAAATGACAAGTAATTATCAAATTATTCTCGACGAGAATCAATCTCAAGATATTTGCCATAACTTTTCACTAGAACCTTATATCAAACGTTTGTAACATTTTACACACTATACACAGTCTTTACACATTCTACACATTAACTATATAATTAACTATATAATTAACTATACAAACTATAGTATTAAATATTAGAGGAAGAGATGGGAAAAGGGTTTAAAATGAGTGTTGTAAAGACTGCTGGATTGGCAAGTTGTTTAGGCTTAACATTTGCAATTGGCGCTATAATAATTTACTCTAAAACGTATTCAAATATTTAAAATATTATCTTTAGAAGCAAAGAAATGAAATTAGAAGAATAAAAATTAATTTTATAAATTATGTCAACCAATTGTATGGATAAATTGTATGGATAAATTGTATGGTTGTGTAGAATTATCTGGAATCGGAGCAGAGTTGAGATTGTCCATCAGTTTTCGGAAGTGCTTTACCAGTAAAATAATAATTTGTATGCATCAACGCACCAAATGTTAATGAAGCCTAAACACAATTAATATTAATATTATTTTGCCAAATTTTATTGAATTTAATTAGAAATAATTGATTTTAAAAATAAATGCCAAAATTGATCGGGTTAGCGAAAATAAATTTTCCACTCCCCGAGTTTCTGCTGCTTCAACCACTCATTTAGTAAAAAACAATTGTAAATAGTTAATAATTGTCAATAGGTTGCAAAATAAGATAGTAGGTGGGGATGGGTAAATAACTATGTATATAACTAGGTAGGTAACTAGATAAGTATAAGGAGCTGTGTGAGCGGGAGCAAGCACCGTACCTGAGCAATGAGTATGAGAAAGGCGAATGATTTTCTGAGAGGCGAGGAGAATCCAGTAGCGGCATGATTCGTAGTATAATAATCTTCAATATAAGACCCGAAATTTCTCTTTGTAGTACTTAAATAATTAAATCTGGTAGGCACACTCCTTAATAAACTTGAACAATACACGGAACTTTTACCAATATTACACAACATCGTTAGAATAATAATTAATTATATTTATACTATTAATATAATAATAGAATAAAATTGTATTAATATAATGAAATTGTGTTGAAATATAAAAAATGTATAACCCAATAATAAAAAATAAATAAAACTACCGAATCATTAATTTATTTCATTAAATAAAAAAAATTCTAAAAATTTAAATTATTAATTTTATTACAACTTATTTCATTAAAAAATTTTTATTACCATTTTATTATTGAGTTTGAGAATACTCTCAATTCCACTGAAAATACCATATTTTATATACCATATTTATACTAATACATCTTATATACTATTAACTATAATATTCTCCTGGGTGTAGTGATGTTTACTGGTATGAGTATGCATAAAGTTGAATATGTCTACTGCTGTAAAAATTGATGAATTTACATCAAATTCCAAACCAATCAACTATTAATTAATTCATTAGAATATTTACAATAGAATTTCCAATGATTTGGAGCGATTTTGGCTGGAATTTGGTCATTTTGGAGGAGCCACATTCGGCACCAAATTTATCCAAATTAATACCAATTTCAATCATAATCACTTGTAAACACTATTAAATAAAGTTAAATATTACTAATTATACCCAATTAAAGTGTTAAAATAAGCTAAATTATATGTATTTAAGGGTAAAATTTGAAATTTGGAGGGATCTTAGTTATAAATATTTGGATCACAGAAATGAGATTTTAATTATCAATTTACTCTAGCCATTACAATAGTAAAAAAATTAGATTAGAGATAACTAACGGTATTCAAGGGATGGGGATGAAAACTTGTAAAAATTGTTAAATCTTGAAAAAATTACGAATTAAAATTGATGAGATTATTTTATAAATTATTTGGATTGAGTTATGGTGTTAGCAGCGTTTGTTTGTTTAATTTGTGTGGGTTATTTTGGGGTATGGTTTTG
This sequence comes from Theileria sp. buffalo, assembly GCA_026724395.1. Lineage (NCBI taxonomy): Eukaryota > Apicomplexa > Aconoidasida > Piroplasmida > Theileriidae > Theileria > Theileria sp. buffalo. The sequence continues at coordinate 17,663 of JAJHPJ010000033.1, read as the reverse complement.
GGGCGCTATTTGGGGTATTATAAATAATATAGATGAAGGCATGAGATTTGATTTCAGTAATCGCAAATGATCCCCACTAGTTAATTTGATATCGCAATGTGCCCAAATTCCCAGGACCCGTCTCGGCTCACGGCAACTTCCGTGATGTCTTACAAGGCAGTCACTGCCAGTAAGCCGAAACAGCTTCCTGAGGCACCCAGGAAAGGCACGGCCTTCAGAGCCACCAAAAAACTTGATAAAAACAACCACGATTGGCAAATCACACATGAACAACTCAATTTCACACATAAAATCAATTCCATCCCAAATCAATCACCCATCTCCAATCCCATCAACAATAATTCTCACCAAATCTCTAACCATTCCAATTCTAACTCCATAAATTCCAATTCTAACCCCAATCACTCCAATGTTAACTCCGTAAATTCTAATGTTAACACCGTAAATTCCAATACTAATAGCACAAGTAGTACTAATGGTATGGTAGGAAATTTGGTGAATAATATTGATGATTTGGTTGACACTGTGAACAGTTTGAATGGAAACATGAATTCTCACAATTTGGAAAAAAACATGAAAAATGAAAATTTCGACAAAATTGAAAAGGATTTTTCAAACTTCTCACCCTTTCGTAATTCATCTCAAACCAACTCCAATAACCATACCAACTCTTCTAACCATCTGAACACATCTGGTCATAGTAACTATACCAACCCCGTTAACACATCTGGTCACAGTAACTATAATAACCCCGTTAACACATCTGGTAACAGTAACTCTAGTTTTACTAGTGCAAATGTTGATGGCTACGCTAGAGATCATGCGGTATTGACTGAGGAGGAGTTGGCGACGTTTAGAACTTCATTTTGTACTAAGCATCACCAGAACAAATGTCCAAACAGTGACTCTTGTGAGAAAAGTCACTGTTTAACATGGCAGCGGAGGAACCCTTACGAAATAAGTTACTGTCCTCACCTCTGTCCGAACATTCAATTTGTCAAAAAGTCCCGTAAAATGGTGCTTTACAGACGCTGTACGAGGGGCAAGAATTGCAATTTCGCCCATTCGAAGGAAGAGGAGCTTTATCACCCGCTGGTATACAAGACTAAACAGTGCTCCTCGTATCCGAAGTGTTCCAGGTACTTTTGCCCGTTCATACACGAACCCTCGGAACTCAGAGACGTCTCAAGGTTCAAACACATGAGCACCTCAAACGCCATTAATTCTCTATACAATAATACGGAAAGGGGTTCAGTTGATAGAGTTAACACAACCAACTCCGTTAACACCACTAACACAGTTAACACTGTTAATAGTATGAATAATACTATGAATAATACTATGGAGAATACTATGGAAAGAGTTGAAATGGATAGAATGAGTAATAAATTGGAAAAAGAGACTGAAAAGAGGGGAAAAGAATTGGATAAGGAGAAGGAGGAGATGGTGGAGACTTCATTTGAGTTTGATTGTTTGGATACAATGAACGGACCAGACACTTTCAGAGATAGTTTCACCACCGGTAACTCTTTTGAGTCTAATAATACCAGTACTACTACTAATACTGTTGGTAATGTTAATAGTGCTACTACCAACAGTAGTAACTCAGTTGAAGGTTCTGTTACCACCTCCAAACCATCCAAAACCACATGGGATAAACAAGGTAATTTCTATACTACTATACTATTACTATATACTATTAACTATATAATACTATACTACCTAATTGGATACCCCGAGAGGGAGCTGCTGCTTTATTGCTGCTCCTAAGGTACCTAGTACTGTAGGAGCTAAATTAACTACTATATCTATTATTATATACTATTAACTATATAATAGTATAAATAATAATAATATTTGTAGAGGAGGATGGGATGTGGTACGACTTACCGAATTTGACGATGAATGCGTACGACGACTCACTGAAGCCGCTTTATGAGCCTTTTAATAGTTATTCCTACTCCTCTATTAATCCTTACAATACTACCTACACGAGCCCTAGCAACACTGTTAACTCATTCAACCACACCATTTCCGCTCCAGGCGTTATCACTGTCAATAATATTAACCCTGTGAACCAGGTGAACCCAGTGGGCATGGGCATGATGAATGAAATGAGTTATACGTATGAAAATTATCACGATGAGCAATATTATACTAATTACCCCAATCTGGCCTCTACAGTCACCACCAACACTGGGAAGAAGAAAAAAGGCACCACTACTACTAACAACACTAATAACACTCAGGAATCTGGTTCTATTGAGGATTCTGGTGCTATTGAGGAAACTGGAGAAAAAGTTACAAAGGGACTGGAAAATTCTTATATTAATTATTATAATAATTATCCCTACGATTATTATAATAAGTCCTTTACCCATGAATATAAACACTATTCCCAGGAATACAACGTGGAAACAGGGGAGTATAAGGAGTATACTGGGGAATATAATGTTGACACTGGTGACTATAAGGAGTATCAATTAAAGGAGTTTGAAGATTACAAACCCTATACCGAAGACTATAAACCCTATACAGAAGATTATAAAGGATATACGGAAGAATATAAGAGATATATGGATGAGTATGGATTTGTGGATAATATGGGCTTTGTGGAGGATGACTACAAGGGTTACTACAACTACGACTACGAGGCTTATAACCAAATTGACGACGACCCGGCGTACACAAATTATAATTACTCCTACGACTTTGGCAGCGACTACGTGCAGTATAACACGCAGGAGCTCGACGAACAGTTCAATAACCTCACCGTCAAGAAAGATGACGACTACTCACTCAACGATATGCTCACCAAGTTCATCAACGAAATCGGTGAAAAATGATCTTACCGGATTTTTACAGGTGTTTACAAGTTTTTCAGAGGGTGTTTAGGGGTTATTTAGAGGTGTTTACAGGTTTTCTAGGGGGTTATCCACCCTTTCATAGGTGGTATAAAGAGAGTTTACAGGAGTATTTAGGGATATTTTAGGGGTTATTTAGGAATATTTCAGGACTTATTTAAGGCTTATAAAGTACTATTTAATGACCCAAGAATACTATTAATACTATTAATAGTACTATTAGGAAGATTAAGAATACTATTGAAGGAATTATTGTAGGAGATTGATTGGGAATTGATTATGTTTAGAATAAATTTAACCCTTTGGGCCAAAGATTTGCCAATTTTATCGTATAATATACATGTTCTAAACACTACACATTTATTTATTATTTTATATATTTTTGCATCTGTAGTGTTGAGTTTTATTACAATTAAAATAAAAATTTAAATGTAAAAATTTGATGAATTCAAAGTATAAAAGAAATTATGAAAATTGCTGGGAGCCGGAAAAAATTAAAAATGTGTTGAATGAGCGGCTGGAAGAACTTAAAAATAATAAGCCGAAAAGTAAGTCCAGAATCAAACTCCTGAGGGCGAAAATTTCAAAATTAAACAAGGCGTTGGAAGGGAAAACAACCGCCGGAGGACAAATCTCACCAAAACCACAAAATACCACAAAATCGCATAAATCTAAAAAATCTAATAAAATCTTAAAATCACGTAAAAAAAGAATAAGGAAAATATGTTTTAAATGTAAGATTAATAAAATTAAAATTTTTAGGCCGGAAGAAGGGACATTTACTGGAAGATTGTAAGGAAAATGATACCAAGTTAATCTGCTTCAAATGCGGATCCGAAAATCACACACTCAAAAGTTGTACACTACCAAACGAAGTAACACCAACACTATTAATACTATTAATTAATTATTATTAATTAATTAATTATTATATTATTAATATTTTTTTTTAGGATTTACCGTATGCGAATTGTTTTGTATGTGGTGAGAAAGGTCATTTATCATCGCAATGTCCCGAGAATCCTAAAGGCATATTTCCCAAAGGCTCTGGATGTCATTTCTGTGGCTCAGTTCGACATAAAAAAGCCAATTGCCCAGAATACAAAAAATCCAACACACCTTCCAATAACAATTAAATTTTCTAATTATCCAATTTAATTATTTAATTTAATTTTTTAATTATTAAATTTAATTATTTAATTATATTTTTTTGAGATTTAAAAATAATTTCTGGTGATGTTGTGTGTAAATGTGTAAAAAAAAATAAAATTAAATAATTTTAATTGTTGAAAATAATTAAATAAAATTAATAATTTAAAATTTTGGTATGAGTTTGGGGAAATCAGTTTTGCGGAATTTGCCAGTTTCCGTAAGCTTCTCACCACATCAATTACCTTCAGTTCATCATTCTCATCTTCTTCACTATCTATACCATTTATCTCGAGGTATCAATTCATACCATTTTTCATAAAACTAACTAATTTATTAATTTAATTTTATTTTATTTATTAATTAATATTGTGAAAAATTAATATAATATTGTGAAAAATTAATATAATTTTGTGAAAAATTTGTGTAGTTTGTATGTTTGCCGACGTTTAAGATAGAAGTTGGAGTTGGAAATTATAATATCAAATACACCAAAGATGCCATCACACATCTTCTCTACTGTATAACAATATTAGTCACACAATTAACACTATTAACACTATAAATATTATAAATATTATTAATATTATTATTATTAATATAATTTGGATTAATGGATGATTAGTTCATGTCTTGGGATTATTATTACTTTGGTCATTTATTATGACTTGTATTACTGAACCTGGTTTCATTACAGGTCCGTTACGGTGCTCGCATCCACACACCCGGCTTACTCCTACTCATTTATTTAACTATTACTTACTCTATTCACCACTACTTACCTAATTATTCCTTATTTATCCCCGAAGGGGATTATTTTACACAGTTCATTAACTATACCCAGTTATACTATAGTAAAATTATATATAATAATAATATGATTAGATGAATGGAAATTGGATCCTAATAATATATATCATTGTATTGAACGTAAACAAAACGGTATCTAACCCCATTATATACACATTTTGCAACCTATTGTCATTTATTTATTATTTACAATTAAAAATTGGTAAATGTGTTATTGAAGCAGCAAAAACTCGGGGAGTGGAAAATTTATTTTTGCTAACCCGATCAATTTTGGCATTTTATTTTTTTAACCACTAATTTACAATTATTTTTAATTAAATTTTGTTAATTTTGATAAATAATATTTTTAGGTGAATTGAGATATTGTAAGAATGAAAATTGTTATAAACCTGACCGCGCTCACTACTGCCGGTACTTCAACTTTTAATAATATTTTTTTCAGACCATTAGGTCGTAATGTTCTTAAAATGGATCATTACTGTCCTTGGGTATTACTTTACGGAGCTTGCATCAAATCACACAGATCACTCCTAGTTACTTAGTTATACCATAGGGGACTCTAGTTACTTAGTTATACTATTTACTTAGTTATCTCTAGTTACTCAGTTATATCCTACAGGAGCAGCAGCTCCCTCTCACTATATTAGTTATCCCTCTGTGGCTTTAGTTACATATTTATATGGTTAAACCTGTTATTATATTTTAGGTATCGAATGGAATTGGATTTTACAATTACAAATACTTTTTTTTAACGTTGTTTTATTCGGATTTGATTAGCATTTTCATGTTTAAGAACATTTACAAGGCCTTTTATCAAATCTATTACGATCCCAATTCCAAATTCTATCAACTCTTTTATCTCTCACTCATTTCCATTCTCATTCTCATCATCGCATTGTATCCTTTACGGGGCTCCTTTACGGTGCTTGCATCCGCACACTCTAATTATTCCCTCCTGGGGACTCTATTTACTACTAATTACTTAGTCCCTCAGTTAGTTACATAAATATTCTCACTGTAAATTTAGTTCCTCATACCTTAACTACTTTTCTTACATAAATATTCTCACTGTAAATTTAGCTTCTCATACCTTAACTACTTACTCTTACATAAATATTCTCACTGTAACTTTACTTAATTATATAATTAGTTTGGTCCTCTATAGTACAGTGGCCACTACGTATCTATGGTGAACTCCCAAGTCAAGCGGGAATTGGCCCGGATAGTAGTGAGGCGGGGGACTATCCACTAACTATTCCTCATTTATCTACTATTGCTATAATATTAACAAATTTGTAGGATAATAATACCATTTACATTATTTCATTTATTGTAAGTTTTGAGATAATTAATTGTGTTTTTAGTTTAATAATAACAAATAAAACGACAATTGAATGTTTCTCCTGGAATAACACACCAAAACATTATAATTACAATATTGGACTCCTTCATAACATACAAGCCGTTCTCGTATTATACACTCTAACAATTAGTTATTTTTTGCTGCTTACTTGCTGCTATTAATACTATTAATACTATTAATACTATTACTACTATTAATACTATTAATATAGTTATAATATAGTAATGTTGTTTAGGGTAAGAATATATTATTGTGGTTATTACCAGTGGGTAAACCACCGGGTGATGGGATACATTTTCAAACTAATTTCACAATTCCATAACATCAAATTCAGAGTTTACACTTTTCCAACTAATTATAACCATTTAATCCGTTATAACAATTTAATCCGTTGTAACTGTTTAATTAATTGTTATTGTTTAATTAGTTGTTAAAGATGGTACGGAAACATAAGAATAATGAACCACTTGATAAGAATGTTATAAGTATTAGTGGGAATAGTGATGATGTGGAAGAGTTTGAACATAATTATGTACATCAAATTTATAAAAATATTGCTACACACTTTTCACATACGAGGTTTGCGTTGCGTGCAGGCAATTCCTGCTACAATCCTATTTAACCACTATTTACACACTTATTTACCTAACCCCACCTACTATCCTAATTTGCAACCTATTTACAATTATCTAATTTTGTTAATTATTTTTTACCAAATGAGTTATTGAAGCAGCAAGAACTGAGGAAATTTTCCTCGGTAATTTTCTAACCCGATCAACTTTTGACTTTTATTTTTTTTAACCACTAATTTCCAATTATTTTTTATTAAATTTGACTAATTAAGTTATTTAATTAGATTAAATAGTATAAATTATGTTTAGATATGGATGTTGGGCGAATGTTGTGAAAGTGATTGAGAGTGTGGAATCGGAAAGTGTGATATTAGACGTCGGCTGTGGTAATGGGAAGTATTTAAGCACAAGAACTGATTGTCACTTCATTGGCGTTGATATTTGCACTGAATTATTACATTTGGCAAGGGAAAAAAATGTTAATAATAATTTTTCACTCATCACTTCCAACGCTTTGAAATTGCCTTTTAAAGATAATTTCGCTGATCTCACACTAGCAATTGCATTCATACATCATCTTTCCACACAACAACGCAGGTAATCACTATACTATTAGTATTATTTATAGTATTAGTTTAGTTATTGGATAAGTATAGTTATAGTATTGGTTTGGATATTATTTTGCTGCTTCTTTGCTGCTGTTTTCTTCTATTACAATTAGTTTTATTAATTTTTAGACTGGAAGTAATAAAGGAATTAATACGTTGTACACGTATTGGTGGTGTTATCTTAATATATCTATGGTATTTTCTATACTATTGTAATTTTACCACGACTCCCCAGATTTCGTAGTTATCACCATTTTAATCGACTATACCCTTAGTTATACAGTTGGTACAATTTATCTGATATTATGTCCTTAACTATATAAAATAATGTGTCAACTCCCCAGAATTAGTAGTTATGAACTTTTCATTAGTATAGAAATTAATTATATAATAATGTATATCAGGTGTTATGAACAAGATGAGAGTTACATTGGGTATCGAGAGTTTAAATCGCAGGACGTGTTAGTACCTTGGAACTTACAGAAAAAGTATTCTTCCACTCAGGACTTACACTTTAAACGCTATTATCACTTGTTTAACCGCGATGAAGTTGATCAAATATGCCAACAATTTACCACTCAAGTGAACTTTACAGTTCACACAGATTGTAACAATTGGGTCATTCAAATGTATAAAATATAATTCAACATTATTTAATTAATTATTATGTGGATTTGGTGTTGAAAAAAATAAATGTTCAAAATTGATCGGGTCAGCTTTTAGAGAGGAAAATTATGTCAGTTTTTGCTGCTGGAGTTGATTCTATTTGATAAGCTCTTGTAGGTCATTGTGTAGATTATTTTTCTTGTGTTTTCGCAAGTAGTTTACTTGTTTGATGAATTTATTCTTTTCTTGTAACTGTTTTAATTTCTTTGTTTTTGACAACTTTTGCATCTTTTTCATCATTTTGCGATTTTTTTTACTTTGGAGTTTCATTTTATTTTGCTGAATTATTTTTTGCTTATGTTCAATTTGACGCATTATTTTACTCATCTGCTCGTCACTCTTCATCATCTCAGCATAGAAATCCATCGGCCTATTAAACTCAATTCCCATCCTCTAAACATAATTTATAGTATTGTATTATTTGGTCAAAAATAGGAAAAAATAATTCCAAAAAATAGGATTTTGGAAATAATTGCAAAAGTTGATCGGGTTAACGAAAATAAATTTTCTCACCTAATCAATTCTGCTGCAGTAACCACTCATTTGGTAAAAAACAATTACAAATTGTAAATAAATATCAATAGGTTGCAAAATGTGTAAATAGATGGGGTTTAGATAAAAAGATACTTTAAACTTGTTAAGTCCGATTTTGACAAATTCCATCGCCAGTTCCTCACTAAATCATATTATCACCAATAACAATAGTATTAATAGTATTAATAGTGTAAATTAGTATAAAATAGTGTAAAAAGTTACAATTGTGTGTTTAGGAGTGTGAGATCAGTATTGGTTTGAGGTGTGGAGTTGCCAACAACTGTTAACGTTTCAATCCAGTTAACCTTTAAATCACCTTTCAAAGGCTTCAATTCCAACTCTCTTATCTTCTCCTCTATCTCTAAACAATTATCATATTTATTCCAATTTAATTTATTTTAATTTTATTTTAATTTATTAATTTATTTTTATTTAATTAGTGAAAAAAATTACGTTTGGTGAGATAAATTTCTTTTTTAGTGTAAGTATTTATTTCATCATCTTCAACACATTCCTCTTCATCTACAATATACATATACTACTAACCATACAGTTAACTAATAGAGTAAGTAGTTAAGTAATAGAGTGAGTATTTAACTGGTTAAAGAAGTACCTACGAATTTTTCACCGGGTTTTAATAAATAACCTAATTTTTTAATTTTAAATACCATTTTTAAATAATTTTAATTAATTTATTCCACACAATTAAATTTCATAATTTTCCACCAGATAAATATTTTAAAATAATTTTAAAATAATTTTAAAATAATAAATATTATAATTAATATTGTTATAAAATTTTGTAATAATAGTTTATTATAATGTTATTGAAAAAGAGAGTGAAAAAGGGTAAGAAATTGGATGCTGTGGACTTGGAGCCGAAGCTTAAGAAACCAATTTTATTCCTTTTATCTTCATCACATAATCAAGATTCCAAACAATTGTTAAAGGATTTATATCAAATTTCCAAAGAATTCTCAACCTTCCGACAAAATCATCAATCCAACCACTCAACAGGTAATTCACACTATTTAATACTATTAGTTAATTATACTATTAGTTAATACTATACTATTAGTTAATTATAGTATTAGTTGTATAGTATTATTACTGTAATGACCTGGAGGTACTAGGTTCAAGTCCCGGTCCACCCAGCAACTAACTATCCCTCCCAAATTATTATACTACTAATTATAGTATTAATTAATTATAGTATTAGTATTAGTTATATATAATTAGTGATTTGGTAGTTAGTACTCTGGGTTATTAGGGCCAATTTACTATACTCCAATAGTATACTATAGTATACTATAGTACTTGTCAACCACTTTCTTTAGTACTATTTAGGTAGTTAATAACAGTGTTAAATTAGTAAATTTGAATTTTCCTATGCTTAAAAGAGTTTTATTTGTTGATTTGTGTGGAAATTTGTTAAAAATAAAATTTTTGAAATTTTGGTAATTTTGACCTGGACCAACATCTGACATTAGGGTCCGAAAAAAATTTTTTTCCAAAAAATTTAGCAATTAAATTAAATAATTTCGACACATTTAGAACATCATTTTAGATATAAATCTATTTAAATTTAAGAAAAAAAGTTATTTTAAAGTATAGAAAATTAGGTTTTTAAACGTACTAGACTAGTATACTATAGTACTTGTCAAGTGGTTATTATAGTACTCTTTACACTATTTAAATAGTTAATAATAATTTTCTGATGCTTAAAAATGTTTTATTTGTTGATTTATGTGAAAATTTGTTAAAAATAAAATTTTTGAAATTTTGGTCAATTTGGCCCGGACCCAAAAGTGACATTTGGGTTCCGAAAAAAATTTTTTTTCCAAAATTTTTAACAATTAAATTTTTTAATTCGAATCAACAAATAAAACATTTTTAAGCTTAAAACTATTTAAATTTAGTTCTAAAAGTTATTTTAAAGTATAGAAATTTACTTTTAATTAGATACTCTCAGGTACACTTTAGGTAGTATTATCTACTGTTATTCATCTGTTAGAGCGAAAATTTCTAAAAATGACCCTTAATTAACACTAAATTAGCTTAAAAATAGATAAATTTAGTTTAATTTAGCTAAATAAAACCTATTTTTAAGCTTAGAAATTCTAGAACCTCTTCTTAAACTATAAAACAAAATCTAAAATTCCTTAATTATATCCCTTAAATACTCTAAAAACACTTATCTAAACATCTACAATAACATTTATTTACTATATATAGTACTGTAGCAAGTGCTTGAGGTGACCCAGACAACCAACCCTAAACCCCTAACTACACTACTACACTACACTTATACATAAAATTAAAATTGTTTTAGTAAAATTAACATCTGATACATCTGTGGGTGTGTTGATAAACAGTCGGAATCACAAGGAGTGCGAGTTGATTTGTAACAAGTTGGGCTTTGGTTTATATGTCGTCGCCAGTTCTAATAAGAAAAGACCAATCAGCATTGGCTTTGGAAGGCTATACAACAGAACAATTCTCGACTTGTGTCAATTCAAAGTCTTACAATACAAACCCACACAACAATTCAACACACGTAATTTTGACACTATTTATCTCATTAAAGCGAAAATTTTAATTTTTCAAATCCTTAAACTTCTTAAACTCCTTAAACTCCTTAATAACTCCTTAATTAATTCTTAGTTAACACCTTAATAACTCCTTATTAACACCTAATTAACACAATGAATAATGGTATAAAATATGTTTAGAAGAAGTTGGAGTGAATTCGAGACCTTTGGTGGTGGTCCAGGGTTCGGGATTTGGGCAGCAGAAAGGCCCCTTGATAACAGTGCGTAATATTCTTTTAGACATTTTCAAAGGCCCAGCACATCCCAAAGTTGCTCTCGACAACATCAAACATCTTATTACACTCACCGTCGTTGATCAAAATGATACTAACAACCACAGTAACACACACAATTCTATTAACACAAATGACTTAAATAATACAACTAACTCATATAATACTATGGAAAATAGTAATATAGTTGACAATAGTACAGTTGAAAGTAGTAATATAGTTGATACTGTGGAGAGAAGAAAAGTGTATAAAAATGGTCCGAAGATATTATTTAGAAGATACTTAATAACACTCCTGAAGCCTCCAAAAAGTGAAATCAACCACTCAAACACACGTAATCCAATAACTATTTTAGTTCCTTAGTTATATAGTATAGTATTAAGTATATACTTAACTAGGTAGTTAGGGGATGATCCCCCACCTCACTACTATCCGGGCCAATTCCCGCTTGACTTTGGAGTTCATATGGGATCTACACTACTCACTGTACTATTAGAGATAGAATAGTATTAGTATTGTTAGTGAACTCTCGGAGTAGTCAATTGACTGGTCCGAGAGCGAAATTTTTTTTTCTTGCTGCTCTTTTTTCTTTGCAACCTATTACTTTTATTATAGTCAAATTTCCATACTATTAGTCATATTTACCCTTAAATTAACCTTTATTTACCCTTAATTAACTCTTAATTACCTTTTAATCACCTATTAATTACCTTAATTACCTATATAAATACTATAAAAAATGTGTTAGAAATGCCTAAGGTGAGTTTGAGTGAGATTGGTCCTTCAATTGACTTTGAGTTGGAGGAAGTTTTAGAGTCGGACCCTGGCACGTTAAAAGCTGCGACACAACTGCCCAAGAGGCCGAAAAAATTAATCGCGGGCACTTCCGAAGTTAAGAAATTAAAGAAAAGCAAAAACGTCAAGACAACAACTTTAGGAACTACAGAAGGCAAAGTCTACATTAACCAACAACCACTCAATCAATTACATACACATCACCATTAATTTACACAATTTTTTTTAAAATTATTTTTTCTAATTATTTATTTTATTAATAATATTAATAAATTATTTTTTTAATTTGTTAATTTTTTTGTTAATATTTGTGAATGTGGAATTTGGAGTGATTTATGGAGTTGTTAGTGTACTGGGAGAAACAGGACCCGAAAACCAAATTATGCGCTCTACACTGCCTCAACTCCATTCTACAAGTTTCTTCCAACTATTCATAATATTTATTATATTTTATTAATAGTGTAAATTATAATATAATACTATTAAATAGTGTTAGAGTAATTTAATGGGTTGTTTTAGGGACCTGTGGTAACTGCTGATGAATTATGTGAAATTTCTACAATTCTAGACTCGGAAGAGAATATGTTACTTAATTTCAATGGTATCACTTTACAGAGCAGCAGAAATTACACTAGCTCCCTCTCCTCTAACTTTTATAGTATTAACTATAGTATCAGGAGTAGCAGAAATAGCACTAGCTCCCTCTCCCTACTACATAGTTACTCATATATACACTAGTTACTACTATAGTTAACTAGTACCTCTAGGGGATGATCCCCCGCCTCACTACTATCCGGGCATATTCCCGCTTGACTTTGGAGTTCACCCTGGATACGTACTTACCACTCCACCATTAGAGATAGAATACTATTAATATTAATAGTAGAAAAATAGTATAATTATATTAAATAGTATTAATATGTTAATAGGTGAAAGTGGATATAATGGAGAGGTATTAGGATATGGTAACGTATCAGAATTAGGCGATTTCAATTTACCAGTAACTAACCCAATAATTATCATTATTTTGCAACCTATTGATAATTATTTTACTTTTTTAATTATTTTTTGGTAAATAAGTAGTTACAGCAGCAAGAACTGAGGAAAATTTTCCTCCATATTTGCTAACCCGATCAATTTTTGACTTATACTAACTTATATATGTGTAGGTACTACAAAGTGCATTGAATAGTCGTAATATATCATGTGAACATTTTTCATTAAGTCAATTAAGTCTTGGAATGTTCCAACAGTAACTTCTAACTATTTTATGGTTAATAATTTTTAGTAATGATTCAATTGGTTTTATTTGTAATATTCAAGAACATTGGTTCTCAATACGCAAATTACATGGTGAATGGTATTATTTACCCAGCTACCACCCCACTAGATATCTTATTTTTGCAACCTATTGGTATTTATTTACAATTTACAATTGTTTTTTACTAAATGAGTGGTTACAGCAGCAATAACTGAGGAAATTTTCCCCGCAAATTCGTAACCCGATCAACTTTTGACTTTATTTTTAAAATCGTGAAATTTACAATTAAATTTAGTTAAATTTGACTAAATAATAATTTCTATAGTTATAGTATAATTATATGTTTTTAGGTGTATATTGGATAGTTTGAGGGATGCTCCTGTGTTAGTTGAGTATGGTTGGTTACATGATTATATTAAGGAAATTTTGGAGACTTCTAGAGGTGTTGTGTTTTTGGTAATTCCTAACAACGGAAAATTCCCAGAACCCGACCCTTTTACCCATCGTAATCTCCAGTCACATCAGTTTTTCTTTAAATTATCCGAACTGTCACATGAAATTAAATCATTTCTTTATAAAAATGGGAATAATAAAGAAGTCTCCTGGCCCACCACTGGTGGGATCAGATTAGATCAATCTCACACACAAGAAATAGTTGAGGTATTTCCTTTACGGTGCTCCGTTACGGGGCTTGCATCAAATCACACAGATCCCCACTATTTGCTCTATTTACTCATATCTATACTAATTACTCAGTTATTTATCCCTATTTATCTCTTATTTATCTATTTATTAAGTTATTTATACTAATTAACTTATTTAATTATGTGCTAATTTATGTGTAGGAAGAGTATAATGGTTCTGATGCTATAAAAATAGCCATCAAATTAATTACCAATGAAAGATTAACCAAATCATTCTCACCAAATCATTCCATTAACGTATTTTTTACCTAGTTCCTCAGTCACTTAGTTACCCCACCTACTATCCTAATTTGCAACCTATTTACAATTATCTAATTTTGTTAATTATTTTTTACCAAATGTGTTATTGAAGCAGCAAAAACTCGGGGGGTGGAAAATTTATTTTCGCTAACCCGATCAACTTTTGACTTTTATTTTTTTTACCACTAATTTCCAGTTATTTTGAATTATTTTTTCGTAAATTTGAACATATTTAGTTAACTAGTGTGTAAATGTGTTTAGATGTTATTTGAGTGGTTGGAGACGAAATGTGACTTGAAGGAGCATGACTTTTATTTCCTAATACAAACTGTTCCACATCGTAAATTCATCAAATATTCCAACGGATCAATTGAACTCTTAACCAATTCCACCGTAAATCCCCTTCACACATATTTATCCCATTCTAACTACATTACTATTAACTATTAATAACTATAGATAATTATGTAAACTCGTGTAAATATGTTTGTAGTCACCGAGAGAAGTAACAAATGAAACATTTAATAAATTAGATTTCACTTGTAATGACATGCTAATGCTCAGAATTAATTAATCCAGTACACTCTTACTTACTAGTATTATACTTAACTAGGTAGTATAGTGGTCCCCCGCCTCACTACTATCCGGGCCAATTTACGCTTGACTTTGGAGTTCACCCGGGATCTACTATATCCACTCCACCATCCTAACTCATATACTATAGTAATATTATTAGTGTAAAAAATTAAGATTGTATAAAAAATTTTAAGTGGTTTGTATTGATTGTATGAATTGTTGGAAATTGGCTTTTCCTTGTGGTAATCTTGACGAGAGTCTCAACTTCGAGTCTTCAGACAGTTTAATCCCAGACTTCGCCGCAAAGTCCAATAAATCCTCCACTGTCACATGAGATTTATCCTTTGATATGTTATCAAATGTACTCTTCAATAGTATTTCCAAAGGCTTTGTTTTTATTACTTCATTCACTCCATTCACAAATGTTACAAAATCCACTCCAACACTATTCATACTATTCATACTATTTACACTATTTACTGTGTTAACACTATTCATAGTATTAATACTATTAGAAAGAGAAATGAGATGTGTAATGGTGTAATCAAGTTCCTCAGTGGAATATTCAAGATTATATAAATTTTTAAATAATTTAAATAAATCTTTAGAGGTAATTACATTTTCCCGGGTTAATGACTTGAAAATGTACATTAACTCTGAATTCCTCAATGGCCTCAAATATTCCATTCTTAATAATAAATAATACAATAAATTTATTTTAATGTGTAATATATAAAAATAAAATATAAATTAATTATCCGCCTAACAAAAAAAATTAATAATATATATAAAAAAGCGAAGATCCAATTTATAAATTTAAATTTTTTCAATTTATTAAATTTATTCATTTTAATTAAATTAAATTAATTAAATTAATTAAATTTATAAAATTAAATAATTAATGTGTTGATTAATAATTCGATGTATGAAGATGGAAAAGTTTGGGATGAGTGTGGGTTCGATGAGGTACCAAATGACAATTGGAATGATTTCAATAATGCAAAAGAGTCCAATAACAAAACTTTTAACCATACAAACTTCCTCAGGGTCTAAAACTTCCTCATCAATTAAACCCTTGTTCACTTGTAAGTTACACATTCTGCAGTAGACAACTGACAAGCAGCAACCTCTGAGCCCTGCGAAGAAAACTGTCACAAAAACACCACTGCTGAACTTGAGGAAGTGGACATTCAAAGGTCTGTTCGGGAATGACATCTCCACAAACATCACAATTATCATCATCAACTTCACCGCCACAAGCGTATACAACATAGCCAACGGTCCATCTAACTTCTTCATTATTCTTTTACAACAATTTTTTACTGTTTTCTCAGTGTTCTCAATAGTATTTACAGTACCATCAGTAGTGTTAAGAGTGCCATCAGTAGTATTAAGAGTACTATTAGTAGTGTTAATAGTATTGGTATGTATAAGAGTTGAGATTGGTTGTCTTTTATTTTTAACGATTTTCCTGGAAAAGTGCGGGATGCACTTGCCGAAAAAGTCGAAAAAGTCGCGAAAACACAAGATTGCAAGGGATCGCCAAATCGGATTATAAGTCTCACTATCCATCACATAAGACACTAAAACATTATACAACCAAATATTTAGTTGTTTATTATTATTTAATTAGTTAAATAATTAGAAAATTTGGGTAAAAAAAATAAAAGTCAAAAGTTGATCGGGTTAGCGAAAATAAATTTTCCACTCCCTCAATTATTGCTGCAGCAGTAACACATTTGGTAAAAAATAATTAACAAAAGTAAAATAAATACCAATAGGTTGCAAAATGAGTAAATAGATGGGGATATGTAAATAGATAGATAACTAGGTAACCAGGACCCCCCGGGGGAGAACTAGTACCCAGGGGGACAAAAAGAGTCCCATAGTACTAAATAACTGAGTAAATAGTGTAAATAGAGTGAATAGTGTGATTTGATGCAAGCACCGTAACGTACTTGAAAGAAACTTGAAAATGGTATACAAAAACTCGACTAATACTAATAATATAACATAGGGATACTGTTCCAATGTTATAGTTAGAGCTTTGAGGACCTTGTCACCCTGTGTCATCATGTTGAATTTCATCCATTTTCTATGTTCTCTGTCACGGTAATTCGTGTAACAAAACACTGTCCAGCTGATCAGAAGTGTCACCGCCACCACAATAATTAACTTATAACAAAGTATCGCAATGCTTTGGGTTTTTATGCTGCTTATGATGTTCACTGGGTGTACACTTTCTGGACTATTTCCGTAGTTGATATTCTGCATGACAAAGCTCAGGGGTTTGTTGGCGAAGTCCAAAAACGGCGTAATGCAGTGCACTAAAAATGACCCAAAAG
Organism: Theileria sp. buffalo; assembly: GCA_026724395.1. Lineage (NCBI taxonomy): Eukaryota > Apicomplexa > Aconoidasida > Piroplasmida > Theileriidae > Theileria > Theileria sp. buffalo. Next base: position 352 of record JAJHPJ010000033.1, on the reverse strand, counting down.
TGTTCCCAATTAGGAAAAACAGCACCTTTTCCAAAGCGTCGCCGGGGATAAATAAGTCATTAACGGACGAAATTGTGGTCATTTTAACCATTCCAATGGCCAGACAAGTGCCTGACATTAGTAAATAATACAGCGCCTTTAACGCACTTTTAGAGCCCACACTGTCTGAAAGAACGACAACCAGCGGCATTCCAGTGAAAAACATGAACCCAAATGAGAGAAAAATCGTAAACTGTAACATCGACAAATTGGAAGGAAATAACAAAAACGCCACAACACAGCCTAGCAATAGCGTAAAAATTGAAACCATCTTAAATTTTGCAATTAAAGAGACTGTCTCCTCGCCTTTTAA